>PVLC010019939.1:0-29903 GCA_004027655.1 Graphiurus murinus | reverse complement strand
ATTTCCTGTTGCTTAAAAGAAAAAAATTGCTATTCATTTTTGCAAATGCACAGTTGAATAACTCTCTTACACAGAAACATTATGCAAATATCTCTAGAAATTGAAAATATAGTAGTAAATATCTTTCCAAATAAGGTTTTAAATATCCTGAGAAGTAAAGGAACCAGACACAGTGTGTCAGCCTTCTCCTCACCAGACTATTTCTCTGGGATGATTTAAGAGGCTCATTTTAGAAATACTCATGGCATACATGTTCTGCAGAGGTTGGACCTTGAATGTTTTATATTCTATGCTGAGTTGCTTTGGACCATGTAATTTTGAGACTAAATATCTTTCAGCAAGATTACAATTTTTAAGAAGAGGCTGAAATTATTGTGCTGTCTATTTTAAATGGTATTTTTGCTAAATGAATAACAGAGTTTTAAACTGGAATGATTCCATATTTAGAATGTGGTTACAGTCTCTTTTTTTTGAGATAATTATCTTAGAGATCCTGGCAGTGGATTTACTAATCTACTTTTCATGCAAATTAGATACAGTTCCTATGATGGTTTTGATTTATTTATTTGGTTCAACAAATTTATTAATAACTGTTATACTCAGCATCTTAATTTCAAATTTAGGCATCAAAGACTTTTATGGTGAGACACATATCTTGGGTTGCTTGTGCTTCTATTTTCGTTCGACAGTTTTACATATGGCATACATTTTTAAGGTATTAATTGGATTATTTTCCAATAGGTTTAAGTTCAGCTCTGAGGGTTTTTCATTGAATCAAAAAGTGTGTCTCTTAAATAAACATTAAGTACATATGTGGAAATTTGTCTAGTCAATGCTTGTTGTAATAGCATGCTGAGTTCTCAAAATTAATGTCAGTTCCAATGATTGATATATGTCCTATTAAAGCAATTTTGAGGCCATTAATTATGTGTGCTATCCCTTCAGTTGAAAGTGAATAGCCAGGTGTGGTGGTGCACGCTTGTGATCCCAGTACTTGGGAGGCTGAGACAGGAGGATTGCAGGTTCGCGGCCAGCCTCAGCAACCTCGTGAGGTCCTCTGCAACTTAGTGAGACCCTGTTTCAAAATAAAGAATAAAAAATAGGGCTGGGAGTATAGTCAGAGGTAGAATGCCCCTGGCTTCAATCCCCAGTACCACACACATGCATACACACACACACACACACACACACACACACACACACACACACACACAATAAGTAAGTAAATAAATAAATAAAAATAAAGGAAAATGAATAATGGCCAACTTGATAACAAAACAGTGAACATTGTAAAAGGAAATATAAAGGATCTATGTGGTTTTCCAGTTCATAAGCCATTTCATTCTCTGAAACAATATTTGCATATGTAATCAGTGCTGAGTTGGGCGTGGTGGCGCACACTTGTAATCCCAGTACTTGGGAGGCTGAGACAGGAGGATTGCAGGTTTGTGGCCAGCCTCTCTGCAACTCAGTGAGGCATCGTTTCATAATAAAGAATAAAAATAGGGCTGGGGGTGTAGTTCAGAGATAAAATGCCCCTGGGAGCCATCCCCAGTGCTGCAAACAAAACAAAACAAATCAAATCAAATACTTAATTCTTTTAAGTAACAGATACTATTTTACATATTGATATTTTATTGAAAGCACATTTAAAAGCATTTTTTTGATGTACTATGACTAGCTATCAAGAGTTCCAGTCCTCTTACCAGCAAAAATTGGGGACTATAAAATGCAAAGAAAAAACGTGTGAGGAGCATTCGAAGTTGCTCACGGAGACATGCAGCTACAGCTGAGCAGAGCTCAGTAGTTACTTCAAGGGAAGCTTTGCAAACTGAGTAAGACAACTAAACATGTATATGTACAATGTCTTTTGGCTACAGGGTTTTCTGAAAAGTGAAGCCACGTTCTTATCAAACTGTGTGTGTACAGAATAAACCTCCTGGAATTTCTTTTAATTTGTATCCCTCTTTTGATGTAAAGGTTTGTTTTTTTTGTCACTTTGAAGGGTACACTGAACTGTGAGAACACTTTATTACTCAAATACTTGAATTCCTCTGCCTCTTTTTTATCTTATTACTACAAGGAGGTGAGGGAGAAATAAATGGATTCTGCTGGCTTTTATTTATCTGTGCAAATCCTGCCCTGAACCTATACAATGCTTCAACCCCTAACAATCACTTTTGCACAATTAGAAATACTTTAGACAACAACTTCCAGAAACATTCTTGGTTATATGACTTCTGGCTGTTTGAAAGAAAAGAAAAGAAGCCACAGTGCCTTGCTACTGACCTTCTAGACTGCCAAAATCCAGACACCTTGCTGAAATCATGTGACAAGGGACTGGAGGTAACCTGTCTCACAGTATCTGGCTAGTGGGGTTTGTAAATTTTCCTCTCATGGCATTATACACAAATCGGTTGTATCTCAGAACTAGAAAATTCCATTTGGATTAAAACCATAATAAAAAATGTGGAATCAGAGCCGGGCGTGGTGGCGCACGCTTGTAATCCCAGCATTCGGGTGGCTGAGACCGGAGAATCCGGGTTCGCGGCCAGCCTCAGCTACCTAGTGAGGCACTCCGCAACTTAGTGAGACCCAGTTTCAAAATAAAGAATAAAAAATAGGGCTGAGGGTATAGCTCGGAGGTAGAATGCCCCTGAGTTCAATCCCCAGTACTGCAAAAAATAAATAAATAAATAAATAAATAAATAAATAAATAAAATACAATGTGGAATCAGTGTTTATTAAATTTGTTGAAAAATGTCTAAGGATGAATTCTTACCCATTTGAAAATCTTCCTCCCTATATACATACATACATACGTATGCATATATATCTGTACATATACATATCTGTATATATTTTGTGGTGTCAGGGGTTGAACCCAGTGGCATTCTACCACTGAGCAATATCCCAAGCCATATTTTATTTTTTATTTAGAAACTAGGTCTTAGTTGTGGAGGGCCTTATTAAGTTGCTGAGGCTGGCCGCAAACTTGTGATCCTCCTGTCTCTGCCTCCCTAGTACTAGGATTATAAGTGTGCACCACCGTACTGGTGATATTAGTTATTTGTTGGCATTCAGAGTTGAGTTATCTGACCATATAGAACCAGTCACTCATCATCATATTTTCTTAAATGTATGTAATTCCTGTGATAATATAGACTCCTGGATTTTATATAAGGCATAATTTCCAATTCAATTATACACACAGATGTCCACATTAGTTATATTTTGTCATTCAGAGAATATTTATGCTGGTTTCATGTAAACAATTTACTTTTACAATAAATACTTAAGTAGAGGCTAGAAATGAAAGGGTAGAAACTGTAAATTAAAAGTCGTATTTTTATAAATTAAATGTGAAGACACGTGCCAAATTAAAGGGCATTTATGTACATCTTTATGGCAACTTTTCCCATTACATGAATAGCTCAAGTACTTTTTACAAAAACATTAATAAACCCATTTGAGAATAAGCGTAATAATGTGCACGTGCACACACACATACACACACGCATACATACACAGACAATAAATTTACAAAATGTGTCAGATAGCTGGTGGCTACTACTGAATTAAGAATAGTAGATTATTGGGTCATCCCAGATTCAGTTATATTTATACATAAATTGTGCATTTATAAAAACCTTACAAATAATTCTATCTTTCCAGGAAGACATTATAGGTAATAATTAACATATATAGTAAGAAAACATCTTAAATTCTTAAAATCACAATTAAACAATTCAAGAAGCTGATGGCTATCATGAGTAAAGGATTCTACTTATAAAGACTTCTTTAAGTTTTTCATGTTTGAAACAACAGCATGTGGTTGTAAACATATAGTTTATAAGTTTTTAATTGTCTTAATGGAAGGAAAGTAAAGCATTTTGAAATATGATCAGATAGAAAGCCATACACACACCTAGATCAGTAGTTTGCATTAAGAACATTTCTAAGGTATTGTAAAATTTAGAGTTCCTGTCAAATTATGTACACTGGACAGATCATTTGAACAGTTTTCTAAAGAACAGTTGGTTACATTTAACTGAGAAATTTTACCAAAATATGATAAAAAAAATTAGTTGACAACATATTGTATCATGTTTGGAGAAAGCTGTGAGGAATCCAAAGTTCATTCTCAAGCAATGCACTGAGGCCACTTGGTACAAAACAGAAAGTGGGGTAGAGTCTTAATGTTACTGGGAATAAGTTCTCGTGTCATTTTTTTTCTGGGAATAATGGTACTTGCCTTTGTCATGTTAATAGCATATCTATTCTTAAAATGCTAAATATTTTAGGAGCAGATTGTAACATTTCAATGACTGAGATAATTGAATGAATACATTATTTACTCTGATGAGTAACTTTGTAATGAGGGAAGAGACAAACTGTAATCGTATACATGAAAATACCTAGACCCACTTTGAAATGTATAATATCTATACATCGTACCGTATTTCATTTTTAAAGATGTGGAGGCAAAACCATTCAAATTTAAGCTTCTTACATAAATTATTTTCCTATTCAGGAAAACCAATTATACTAAGTTAACAGGAGGACGCTTAGAAGAAATTCTCCTTAGGAGACTTATTCAGCTGAGGGTTTCTCTTTAGAATATAGCTGGGAAGAGTAATTAAAGAGGTCTCAGGTGTGCTTTTCACCTGAAGGTCATCCCTCCCAATCTGTATTATAGTTCATGGGTAAAGTTAATGCTTTCGGTGAAATAAATTAATAAAATCAATTCAATTTCTTATAAATGAATGTTACATAAAGAAAACCTAACTGCTGTATGAATCTGACAAGATCAGTGAAGTGGCTCATTTATGCCCCTATCTTTGGACAGAGTGCCCTCCTAAGAAGACCTAATGTGGACAACCTAACATAGGAGTGTCAAATCTGGGCCTTGGAGACTCCATGTGCTCATGCATGGTATTACTCTCTCTGTCCCAAGCCATTTTTTTCAGCTATTTTACCAAGGAAATGAAAAGTATTCAAAGGAAAGAATTACATTTAATATTTATCAGTTGTACTATAAAATAACATTAATCATAGTGAGTGTTTTGTGAGCAGACTTCATGCTGTCATCCCCATCATATGCACACAGGTACACACACACACACATTTTGTATGCAAAATGGAAGTGTTATAGTGGTTCATAACTCTTGCTTTTCCAGTATCTCTCAAGTTATGGTTTAGAGACCAAAGTTATGGTTTACAGACCAAAATGCTTAAGATTGGATATGATGTCTTAGGCAAACACAGACCACTGCTTGCAAACAAGAAACTTATTCCACCAGGAGGGAAAAATATAAATAAAAGATTAATATTTTTGGAAAATATATGACAACTTCCCCCCCCCACACATTGGACTTCTTCCTACAATATCCACTCCCAGGCTCCTTGTATCCACTGGTGTTTTCAAGGAAAGAGAATTATAATATATAGAACACAAAAAAGGGAAAACCAGTGTCAAAGCACTTTAATTCCAAAGTCAGGTAGCAATGATTTGTGGCACTGCTTGTAATTAAGTGATAATCAAGAAATGAAAATTATAATTATTTCTCCTGGGGAAACTATTAGTACTATATCCTGTATGGAGATGGAAAATCATAAGGGGTGAGAAAGTTAAACTGTTCAGGCTGTATCTTATTTCTACTGGAGGATGCAGGGGCTGGGAGTAGGCATGGAGACCCATGAGATTCTTTCCCTGCCCTGACCAGGAAACAGTTATAAGTGCTTTTCTGCAGGTTCCCAGTGACATGATGGAGAAAAGGTGCAGGTAGACAGATGTTGAGCCTCCTTATGCCCCAAGTGGAACTTAACTTGCTGTCTTCTAAGCCACAAAAGAATGTTAACTGAATGACCCTGTGAAATGCAGTGGAGTGCAGGTGTCTTAGAGAATCATAAAAATAGAAATAGACTAAGTTTTCTCTCTTTTATTCCTGGAAAGGGGTGTTTGGAGCACTTTCTCTGGCTGGGGAAAGAGAACTGATTTGTTAGTCTTTTGGCAATAGAAAAATCTTAACCTCAGATTCTTAGCTGTAAAATTCCCATTCATCAGCAACTGAGCCCAAACTGGAACACAAAGGAACACCAATTCACCCATCAGATATGTGGTATTATCAAATCAATGACACCATTGGTCTTTGTCCCCATGGGCAACTTTGCTGTAAGAAAGACAGCTGGTTAAGAATAATATATAACTTAGAATAGAATGACATGTATGTTCAACTGCAGTGAGTCAGACAGAATACAAAACAGAGGAACAAAAATTAATGTTTTTACCTACTACTTTTTTTTTTTTTTTACATTTTACATGTGTAGTTCATGTTCAATGAAGGCAAAAAAAGAAAAAAAAAAGAATGCTGATATTACTACTGTGAGGTGAAATGTGTAAAAAGAAACCTAGAAACAGGTAGTATATATAAAGAGCAACACAAGAGCATTGATGGAGGTGAAAAAGAGTAAATGTTCTTATCACAAGGAAAAAAATGAAGGTTTAAATGATTCCAAACCTATACAAAAATTAATATACAGATACATTCCTCCATTCAGTACATAAAAATTATTTGGATATAAAAAGTAAGCATTTTTATACTCTGGTTTTCTTGAATATAATTTTTCCTCAAAAATAATATTTCAACTATTTCAGGTAATTTTATAATATGAAATAGCTACTTTTAATCTGAGTTCCAAGAATGAAGAAGTAGTAAATACTTATGATCAATTGATTGTTATATCTTGAAAACAAACAAAACCAAATTTTACTTTTTTTTTTGGTACTGAGGATTGAACCCAGGGATATTCTACCTCTGAGCTACACCTTCAGCCCTATTTTTTATTCTTTATTTTGAAACCGAGTCTCACTAAGTTGCAGAGCACCTCACTAAGTAGCTGAGGCTGGCCAAGAACCAGGATCCTCCTGTCTCAGCCTCCCAAGTACTGGGATTACAAGCATGTGCCACCACGCCTGGCTCAAATTCTACCTTTTTACCAAATGGGTTAGAAATAATGGAACCCATCCTGCCATTCATATCCTAGGATTACCTCCAAAATAAGGGCAAGTAAAACCAGGGTTATGATTCTTTATAATAAGAAACAATACCTTCTCAGAAGGCAAATAAAAAAAATTTAAGTACAGTGACAATGGAGAAAAGAGTCAACAAAATGTTTTAAAATTCTAGTATTATAAGATTAAGCTTAATCAAAGGATTTGATTTTTGTACAATTATAAGAAGTGAAAGTTGCCATTATTCTTGGTAACTCTGCTGTCTGTGCAAGTGTCATGTTCAGGTTACTTTGTCCTGAGGTAAGGTCGTTCAGCCTGAATTGTTCATGACAGGTCTCTACCTTAAGAGCATGTGGCTGCTCAACCATGATAGGCCGGGGCCCCTGATAATGTACGTGATTAACTATGACTCATTTTATTATAGTTTAAATCTGCAACATAAATTTAATTCAGCTTCCTATTTCTTCCTCAACAGTTCTGCCAAGCATCTCTGTCATGAACAGGCAAAATCTTTATTTTCAGAAGGTACAAATCATTGAGAGAAATAAATCATCTGGGATCAAGAACTAGCAAATATACTTCCAAATTTTCACTTAGAGACCACAAGCCTACAGGAAAGAGAAGATTCCTCTTATGGAGATTAAACAATGCTTTGCAAAGTCTGGAGTTTGGATATATAGTTGGTGTTTATTGGTGGCTATTTGTGTAATCCCTGGAACACAATGGACCACAAAGTTATCTTTTAGAGTCTAAAATTCAAGTCTTCATACTTTTCTATTATGATTTTGATATTTGTATGTAAAACTTTACAACTCAAAATACCTGGAAGGTGTCATAGAGCAAGGTTTTTTATAAGGGAAATATATATATATTTCCTTTATACTCTGGTTTTCTTGAATATAATTTTTCCTCAAAAATAATATTTCAACTATTTCAGGTAATTTTATAGTCTGAAATAGCTACTTTTAATCTGAGTTCCAAGAATGAAGAAGTAGTAAATACTTATGATGAATTGATTGTTACATCTTGAAAACAAACGAAAATCAAATTTTACCTTTTATACACACACACACACACACACACACACACACACAATTTCCTCACTCTTTTCTCAACTGTCAGTCACACATGTAGATTTTGTCCTCTGATGTCAATGGTCAGATGAAACAAACTTAGTACACATGATTTGCTTCAGAATATAAGCCCACTGTCCTGGGACCAGAGCAGGTGCTCTGCTGCCACTGAGAAAGGACAACAGAAGGGGTGGGTACCAGTCAATTCTACTGCTAGCAAGATACCCAGGTAGAAAAAGCAGCACTCCAGAAACCCTCAGCTGGTCTAACAACTCTTCTCTCCCCTCTCCCTTGTACTGGAAATTTCAGTCAATCCAAGGTGCTTGCTTGTAGTATCTATGTGGGTATGTTCACAGGAAGTCTAAATAAAATCCAGATACCATTTCACACTGGTATGTCATTAAAAATTTACCTCTAGTATGCCTGGTGAGAAGTGATATATTCAAGCAAATGGTTTTGTTCTTACTTCTGGGCTTCATCATAGTAAAGAGAATACATGTTGCTAAAAATATGACAACCCCTGTCACTTTATTGCTATGGTCTAGGTAATTTGAGCTAATTAATGATTTTTGTATCATCTCAGACAAACAAATAAAAAATTCCATTTAAAGCAGTTATTGCAGAAATATATGGTGTGAGGCCCCAGCTAAGCTCTTGTTGTTTTGAAGTGTTTTTCTCAAATAAAAAAAATACAAAAATACTTTTCATTGAAGGTAACTGAGAAACTAATTTGAAAAAGGATGAAGACACACTTTCTTCCATTTCTTGAGACAGTAAACTTTGGGATTCATAGGATAACTTGCATCAGACACAATTTAATGAAAGCTCTCAAATAAGCGATTTTATTCCTATCCATGATTGCAGACATTTACAAAACCATAACATCTGAGTTCACCTTAAAAAATAACTTATATAAAGCAGTGATATACACAGCACAAAATAGTTCAGGGAAAGGGCAGGAGCAACTTTTAATAATTAAAATGTAAACGTGAAAAAAAGGATGGAATAAAAGTCCCTACTTATGTCTACTTAAGATGTCATGTGATAATATTTTACAATGTCCTGTGGGTCAATGCCTGTATGTGTATATGTCCATATAACATCCACATATACGATACAGTCTCTTTCCCACACATATACATACACAGATAATTATTTGCAGTTCAGTTTAGGGCAGTTCTAATGTGCCACTCCGTACAGTTGTTTGAATCACGTTTGGACCTGCTTTCTTCACAAAATAAGGGAGAGAGCAGGAAATAAAAAGGTTGGTTTGGTGTGACCGAGATTCCTTTGTTTAACTGTACACTGTGATGAATAATTTTCTTCCGTAGTAGTTCTGTGAAGGGCTGACTCACTGTGGTTTTCATGAGGAGACTTGGTAATGGATCACACACTCATTGTCATGCTAGGGGAATACTAGAAGGAAAGAAGAATTCATATTTTAATAGCAATTCTTTTACAGACCACTAAGATTCTTCTTGGTAGAAGAACATCCTCTTTTTTTTTTTTTTGTGGTACTGGGGATTAAACCCAGAGGCATTCTACCTTCAAGCTACAACCCCTCGCCCAATTTTATTTCTTATTTGGAAACAAGGTCTCACTAGGTTGATGAGAGTCTCACTATTTGTTGAAGCTATCTTCCAACCTGTGATCCTCCTATCTCAGCCTCTCAAGTACTGGGATTACAAGTGTGCGCCACCATGCCCAGCTGAGGAATATCCTTATGATCTTTCATGCTCAAGTTTTTAGTGTCATACAATATAAAATGAAGCTATAATGAGTAAGTTTATATAGAAATGACTTAGTTCAGAAATTTTTAATGTTTCTTCTGGAAAACAATCAGTCTAACTCTCTCCCTGGATCGAAGAGGTTGATAATTATCCAGTACCTCAGCTTCCTCCTTCCAGTCAGATTTGTTTTGCCAGCACCTGTTGAGGACTAGTCTCTGCTATCTATGAGCTGTATAGACCAGGGAGTTCCTTAACCTCTCTCAATTGCAGTTTTCTCACCTATAAAATAGGCATATTATAGTATCCTTAAAACTATGTATCTTACTGAATTCACAGAAAGTGCTCAGTAAATGCTAGGTGAATAATGTGGGGAAACCAAACCACCTCCCAGCTGGTCCTGACAAATTCTGGTTAAAGCATTTAAAATACTTTTAAAAGTCTGCTTTATATCTTAGCATATAAACCTCTTACTATTTTTTTGTGTGTGTGGTACTAGGGATTGAGCCCAGGGGTGTTCTACCACTAAGTTATATCCCTATCCCTATTTTATTTTGAAATAAGGTCTCACTAAATTGCTGAAGGCCTTGCTAAATTGCTGAGGCTGGCCTCAAACCTTCGATCCTCCTCTCTCAGCCTCTCAAGTACTAGGATTACAGGCATGGATCACTATGCTCTGCTTAATCTCTTACCCTTAATTTGCACTCCAATCTCAATCCACAGTAATTTTTGAGTAAGAGTAGGGACATGGTAGTTATATGCTTACTTGGCAGTTTGATAAACTGAGAAGCCATACAAGGTGAGGCTTTGAGAAATTTGGGAAAAGTGGTCTCAAAAATGATTTAGAAAGGAAGAAGGGCAATTACTTTTCTAATTATGCCAATCTACCTCCATGCTCTTGGGGGATAGACTGTGACAAAGAAGTTCTAGAGCAGCATTGTTCATAGAGCTTCCTTCAGTGACAGGTCTGTCCTGCAATCTGTGCCATCCAACACAGAAGCCACCACAGCCACATGTGGCTATGGAGCACATGAAACGTGGCCAGTGCAACTGAGAAATTAAACTTTAAATGCTAGTGCCTTTTGATTTACTTAAATTTAAACATCCCAGCCGGGCGTGGTGGCGCACACTTGTAATCCCAGCATTCGGGAGGCTGAGACCGGAGGATCCGGGTTCGCAGCCAGCCTCAGCTACCTAGTGAGGCACTCCGCAACTTAGTGAGACTCGATTTCAAAATAAAGAATAAAAAATAGGGCTGGGGGTATAGCTCGGAGGTAGAATGCCCCTGAGTTCAATCCCCAGTACCGCAAAAAAAAAAAAAAAAAATTAAACATCCCTATGCAGCTAGTGGCCACCACTTTTGGACAGTACGGTTTTAGATAATCTGAGTGGTGTGAATAGGCATCTACCCCCAAATGATAAAGGTTTCTAGATAAAAAAAGTTTCTAAATTAAAAATGTAAATGTGGACCCTGAAGTATTCTAAATGTTTTTCTGAAAACCTGGAAGGACCAGGACAAAAGGCGATTCCTTTCAATATGTTACTGATGGTTATGCCTCATGAGAAGAGGTGGAGAAAGTCCAAGGCTGCTGGAGCTTTACCAGGAACTGGGATGATTCCAGGGGGAGGAACACCACTTTTTAGAAAAGTGGCAGAAGGAGAACAGAATGAATGAATTCCAGACAACCAGAAAAGAGGTGTGGTATGTACTGAGATAAGGATAAAAAAGCGTGAGAAGAAAGGCTCTCCAGGGAAGCACATGGTGAGCAGTGCTCAGCTGGCAGCCCTCTGAACCCTAGTCATTAGGGCTCAAATAGAAAATATATTGTTCAAAAAAAAAAGAAAACACATTGTTCTTGAGTAAAGGTGGAGGCTGAGGACTGGAAAAAGGGTCACTAGACCAAGGGGGAAAATTGATAATCCTTTAAACAAGGGCTACATTAAGGGAAATCTACTTGTTAATCATTTAATAGCTTAAAGTTTTGTTTCAGAACAAGAAAACTAAGTTACATAGTTGAACCGACTCCTATGTTTGATAATAGTGAGTACAGAGTGATAAAAAAGGGAGACTGCCAGAAACGAGAAAGATTCAGTCTGACAGACAAACATTTCTTCCTTGATTTTTGATCATGGCAGCAAAAAACCAAACCACACCAAAACAATCGTTGACAAGGGATGCTGAAATGAAGCTCACCCTGACCCTGTGCTAGAATGGGGATACACCTCCATTTCATCACAAGGTACCATGGATAGTTTCACAGTACAAATTGTTTCAGCAGGCTTTAATTATCCACAGACTTTGACTAAACAGAATTATATTTTGACAGCTTAATTTCAGGGGCAAAAATAAACAACAAGAAAATCAGGAGGATATAGCAAAATGGGCACAGAGAAATTGAATCTATGCTTTCTACAGTACTATTATTTACTATAAGAACTGCTGGTCCAGTCAGTGCTGTGCAGTAGAACTCTCTATGATAAGGGAGATGTCCTACTCTATATGCTGTCCAGTACAATGGCTGCCACCAGCTACGGAGCTCTTGAAATGCAGTTAATGCAATGTAGGGACTGAAAATTTAGCTGCATTTAATTTTAATTTATTGAAATTTAAATAGCATATCTAGGTCATCAATTATTAGTTCAAAATAAAGATTTTATTGAGTATACTATGCCAATCATCTAAAACAGTAACACACTAAAGTATTTCAGAAAAGACCTCAAAGCCAATGCTTGAAAATATTCCTAGATAAGTCACAGTTAACTCCAGAGGCCATCTCATTTAATACACATACGGAATAGAATTTTAAAAGCTCTTAGATCTTTTTTTCCCTAAGTATTACTCTAGTCCACTTATATTATCATGTAACATTAGGGAACGTTGTTATGATATATAATAGTCTACATTCTTATATATACTGTTAAGATATATATATATATGTATATAAGTAAACATATGCATATGCACATACACTGTTAACAAGTATTTTTATTGGTTGCTATAATCCCTTAACACTTGTAATTGTTAATATCTGTGTGTGTGTGGATGGGGGGGGGTTGGTAAGGGATTGAACCCAGGAACATTTTACCTTTAAGCTACACCCTAGTCCTATTTTATTTTTTATTTTGAAACAAGGACTCACTAAGTTACTGCATGCTAGCCTTGAACCTGTGATCCTCCTGTCTCAGTCTCCTAAGTGCTGGGATGACATGTGTGTACCATCATGCCAAGCTGTAATTGCTAACATTTTAATCCCGTGATATTTCAAATGGCTCAAGAAAATCTTACAGAAAAATGATGATTTGTTACTAATTCTTTGGGAAGTTAAAAGAGGTAGGTTTTCCCAGAGAAGAAACTGAGTGAAAAAAAACGAAATACAATAAAACAGAAAATAAAGGCAAGTCAGAAAGGAAGGAAAGATTGGCTTTAAGAAATAACACTCAGAAAAATTGGCAAACATCTAATAAAGTGTAATTTTTGAGTAGTACAAATAACTGTAGAATGATATGCTAATTGTAAAACAGGATGTATTTATGCCCAAATGTCTATATAAGCAATGTGCTATTTGTACTCCTAAGATTATAGACTGCTCATTTTCCAGCTGCCTTTACTGAAACTGCTTCAACTAAAAGAAATGAAGTCACAAAATTTCTAGAAAAGCATACACAATGAGCAAGCAAAAAGGACTTTTTCTATTGATTATCATTCTTCAAGGTACTAGAGGAGTGGCTAACATTTTTCCAGAAGAAAAGGAAGAGTAGGTGTTAAATGGAGTATCCTATTTAGAGACATAAAACATTCATGGTGTACCATACTGTGACCGCACTCTGTATTTCTCTTGTACTACCACATCGACGTGATGACATATTGTAATGCCTGTGTCAGAATGCTGTGATACCAGGTTGCCCTGTTTCAAAACTATTCTGAGTCTAGTTCTCAGAGGATAAGATGGCTTTTATAAAGCTGTGGACTGCATTGCTGTTTGGTTTAGCAAGAAAAAAGTAAAACCTACAGATATTATTTTAATAATATATCAACATTTTACCTTTTTATGTAAACTATATTTTGAAATGGCATGCCTTGGTATGAACCTTTGATTTTTCCCTTATTATACCTAGTTCATGTACCACAGAATCCATCAGAGATATTCACTAAATCTTTCAACAATACGTATAACTTTCTGTTTATATATTTCAAGAACATTTTAAATCTTACTACAGTCCTATGTCTTAGCTTCTATATGTTTTATTTTCTTAATGAGAGATAAAGGATAGTCCTGCTACTCTGAGATAAACTAAAGTGAAATAAATTTAGTGGTTATGTGAATACTTTAAAAAGTTTGGGTTGATGTGACTTCTTTACAACAGCAGAAACATACGAAGGGGAGTGTGGGCAATAGATGATCTGCTGCCTTGCTTGTAATTTCTGATTGATACCAGATTTTAATATCATACTTACTCAAATGATATGGATCAGTGCCACAGGGAAAATATTTTTCTAAATTAATTCAGGAAATTAGACCAATGGCTTTCTTTACTTAAAAAGCATGAAAAACTATTTTTTGAATGAAGCCTTTTTGTATTGTGTACCTTCAAAAACAAACATTTTAGAGTTTGGACACTAGGGGGCATGTGTGCTTCTTGAAATCGGGGCTTCATGATTTTCCCCCAAAAGAGGCTGAGCAGTGAAACATATTTTTGATTCACATTTTTCTGTCAAGCATGTTGGCACCTCAAGGTTTATGACTTTGGGTTGGGCATTTTTGTTTCTATACAATTAAAAGAAATGACACGTGAATGAGGAGGATAGTATCTGGTATATAATAAGCACTCAATAGGTGTTTGCTTCCTTCCCAAGACCTCTTCTGTGGTTTAAGTTCTAAGTAAATGTTGATAAATCTTCAAAAGGTAGATTGGTCAAAAACATGCGATTCTCAGAGCTATGAGCATTAATAATAGAATCTGCATGTTCATTTATTGGAAAATGTTTTGTTTAAATTTATTAAATAGTTCTATATTCCCTGATTACTGTAGATATCCAGCTTATTTCCTTCCTTAAAGCCTTACATTGGTCAGGACTAAGTTACTTTACATCTTTCTTACTTTCTCCTCTCACTTCTTGATCTTATATAAAAACAAGTCTAAACAGAAGTGTGTGGCAATATGATAAAGCCATAGATAACACTGACACCATTCATAACAAGACAGCTCTCCTCACTAGACAGACAAAAGGACAGAATGACCAGTGTGGACCTGCTTCCAGGGCTGTACTACCCTCCAGGGTGGTGGTGCAGTATCTCAGTTCACCATCTAATTATTTTTCCTTTTGTGACTTTCCTATTGGGGACAGAGACAAAGGAAGGAGGAAGCAGGGAGCTGTCCTTCTCTAACTCTGCCAAGGAGTCCATGGAGAAGCCCTGCTCCAGCTGCTTTCTCTCCTGCATTTGTGTTTACAAAAGGATCTGCTGTTTCACTTGGACATAGTCTGGGTGGGATCAAAGGGTGAGTCTAATGCTTATTCTGTATAAACTAGTTATTTAAGTCCTGACACATCTGATTCTCTACTCTCCAAGAAGATCTTTCTGATGCCAATTTGAATTGGTGCCTCTCTTCTGACTGTTAAAACAAGGCAGCAGTCACCAATGGCAAATCTGGGAAGGAAACAGGTTGTTCCTCTCGTCTCTGCCCATCAAATTAAAGCCATGTGGAACCTTTCGCAAAAGATTTTTTTAACCCCAAATTAATCGTTTCCTCTTACTTTTAAAATATATGGCTTATGTCTATTATAGCATTTAAAATTATTTTTTAAATTGACACATAAAATTGGACATATATATGTAGTACTATATGTATGTATACATATGTACACACATATATATGTATATATGTATATACACACACACTTTGTGTAATGTTCAAATCAGGGTAAACATATCTATCTCCTCAAACATTGTCAATTCTTTGTTGTCAAAATTCTCCCTTCTAGTATTTTGAAATATATAGTACATTATCATTATCTAATGTCACCCTACTGTGCAATAGAAAAGCAGAACAGAACTCATTTCTCCTATCTAAATGTAACTTAGTACCTATTGATCAACCTTTCCCCATTCCCCCATACTGTCCCTAGCCCCTGGTAACCAGCATTCTATTCTCAAGTGTGTATGTGGGGGTGGGGGGTTGAACCCAGGAGTGTTCTACCTCTGGTAACCAACATTCTATTCTTGTGTGTATGTGTGTGTGTGTGTGTGTGTGTGTGTGTGTATTGAACCCAGGAGTGTTCTACCTTCGAGTTACATCCACAGCCCTTCTTAATTTTTATTTTGAAGCAGAGTCTGCACTCTGGCCTCAAACCTGTGATTCTCCTGTTTCAGTCTCCCAAGTACTGGGATACAGGTAGGTGCCACCATGCCCAGGTGCTACTTTCAATTTCTATGAGGTCAATATTTTTTTAAGGTTCTACATATGAGTGAGATCATGCAGTATTTGTCTTTCTGTGCCTATTTCACTTTACATACATGTCTACCAGTTCTATCCACATTACAAAGGAGAAGATTGCATTCTTTTTAATGGCTAACTAGCATTCCATTATATGTAAATATTCTATTACATAAACATCACATTTTCTTTACTCATTCATTAGCCTATAGATACTTAGTTGATTCTATTTCTTGGCTATTATGTGAAGGTTATATTATAGCATTTATTAATCTGATATGTTTTAATTATATAAGCATCTGTTTTTCTTATTAGATTGCATTCTTCGAGGATAGGTATGTATTACATTTATCTCAGAATACCATGTTTTTAACCTAGTTTTTGCATATAGTAGGCTCAGTACATTTTTAACTGAATTGATTTACCACATACATCATTAGATTATGCTATGTTGTTATAGGAAGAATTAAAAGAAAAGGAAATAAACACCTCTAATTAGATAAAGTGAATATAGTTTTATCCACAATGTTGAAGTAAACCAGTTAAAGAGCCAGGATCTAAAAAATAATTCCTATAATCCTAAGCATTATGATTAAAACTAAAGATAAGCAAGCCAGGCGTGGTGGCACACGCTTGTAATCCCAGCATTCGGGAGGCTGAGACCAGAGAATCCGGGTTCGCGGCCAGCCTCAGCTACGTAGTGAGGCACTCCACAACTTAGTGAGACTCGGTTTCAAAATAAAGAATAAAAAATAGGGCTGGGGGTATAGCTTGGAGGTAGAATGCCCTTGAGTTCAATCCCCAGTACTGCAAAAAAACCAAAACAAAACAAAACAAAAAACAAAAAAAGGAAAGATAAGCATTTTTTCTAATTTTAACAGAAATAAAATTTAAAAGTAGGGGAAATCTTATCTCATGTAGAGGTTGTAGGTTGAGACCAAGAAGAAGAAAAATCCACAGAACAAACACTCAATCTTAGGTTCCATTTTGAGAAGCAGCTACTGTTTGTAAAAGTAGGTATGTTGTTAGTCACTGCTTCTGATTCTTATGGCATCACCTCTGGTAAAGGCTGAGTTAGGAAAAAGTGGGCAGCTTTCTCTTCTGATTCTGTCTGTTGTTTGGTAGGTTTTCCACAAAAAATTTCAATGACAGCAATACATGTGTAGGGACACAGATTCCATGAAGATGAAATTTGTTTGGGTTTTGAAATCTTTTATACTATATTCGAATTCAGTGGTTCTTGGTAGAGAAGGCATATTAGCATCAGTAACAGAGCTTTTTCACATTCAAATATGCCCAGCCTCCCTTCTGGAAATTCTGATTCCCTAGGTCTAGGGAGAGTTCTGGGAAACTGTATTTTAAAAAACTCTGAAAGTGTTTCTGATGTGAAATAGTTTTTTGCTTTGTTTCTTTTTGAGATAGGCTCTGCTATGTTGCTCAGGTTGGTCTCAAATTCATCATCCTCCTGCCTCAGCCTTCAGAGTATGTGGGATCATAGGCACTTTCCATGGTATCCAGCTTCAAATGATAGTTAAAAAATCATTGCATTAAGTAATAACTCCTTGAGAAAAGATACTTGCTTGTCTCTTTGGCCTTTCCAGTGCCTTGCATATTGCCTGGATATGGGGTAAGTGTTCAGAAATTGTTAAGTGAATTGATAAATTTTATTGCTTCATGTTTTGGTCCTGACTACTTCTACAGAGATATGGAATGATACTGCCTTTGCTTAACACTAGAATCACACTAAAAATTGGCATGGCTATCCAGCTCAGGTTAACAGACCATCTATATGGCCTTCAGTCTGGTGAGGCCTAGTATACTAAGATTATTTCCACAGCTTTAAGGAAAGCACTGAGAATATATCTGATTTGGCAGCAAACTGAGACATTTTAGAAACGTAAACTTATAAGAAGCATCAAATAAGCAACTTGTTTCCAATTTGATCCTTTATATTGGATTATGCCTATGAGAAAATTAGCATTACAATTTTTGTAACTATGTTCATACAGGAGTAAAAAAGGTTATTTTAAAACATTTTTAAGATATTCCACTTAAAGTTTTCTCTAACTTTAAAAAAAAATTAACCTATTGAATCCTAAATAAAGAGCAATAATAGTGGCCTTATGCATTTGTAATAATAAAAGAGATTCAGAAATTCTGGATATAATAATATAATCAAGGGAATACTTACACTCTCACTCTGAAAAGGATTTAAGAAATTTCCCCCCATTTCGCCATCATCCCTTGGAGTGCCCGGTTGATTACTCAGGCTCATATTATTGGGAGAATTCTGTAAACAAGATTTAGAAAACAAGGCATTGTTGAAGATTTTAATTTCCCTCTTGCATTGTACTGTTTTAAAAATTGAATCTACAGCAGCATCTCTAAGGATAAAGCAGACTTATAATTTTAATCTTAGAGTTCTACCCCATATTCTAGTTCATTCTTTGCACCTTGACAGGAACTAATGTGCTCCCAAATGAAAATTAAAAAACAAACAAAAAACCCAAAATAACCTACTACAACTATTTCCTTAGTCTCAGAATCAATATTTATTCAATTTCCCACCCTCGGCTTACAGAGTTCCTAGAACTCTGGAGAGTAAGAAACATTTCAGCAAGACATGATGAAGAGCGCCTACGCACAGATAAGGCATGATGGAACGGTAACTCCCTTAGTAATTTTACTAATCAAACTTTGAAAGGTCATTGCTATAATAAACATTTTCCTTTAATTCTACATGCAGTTTACGGATAATACTATTTCAACTATGTTTTATATGAACCATAAGGAAGAAAGGGAGATAGTTAACAACTGTGGTTGAGAACAAAAGAGATATCATTGAATCTGGTAAATGTGTGTTTTTAGAGGAAAAGGAGGCTGAAAAGTAAACTGCTTTAGAATCTCTATCTTCATTCAAAAGTAGATTTACCTTGAAACTTTCCTCTAAGATAAAATGGCTATTAGCAATCTAATCAAACACAAACAGTGCACTGCTTCATGTTCTATTTATATCTCTTAGTATCATTATTATTGTGCAATTTGAGCCATGCAAGGATATCTGACATTTCACATCAATAGGAAATACAGAGTAGCACTGGCATATTAATCATGTTTATATGGTATTATAACTGTGACGGAGGGGACTCTTACAAACTGTAATTATTGACTTGTAAAGAAAACTTAAGGGCTAAACATTTTTATTTGTTATTTCAAATGGAATAATGATTTTAGATTTTTTCCTAGGCTACCGCCATCTCATACTTTGTTTTGAATTTTTTTTTAATGAAAATTGTTCAGAGGATTTTGATTTAACAAGTTATATCAAAAACATTAAAATTTCATGAATGAGTTATTCCCAGAAGAAGATGTGCTTTTTTAGAATATGGTTAAACTGTGAAGCAGAGGCAGGTAGATGAGCTGGTGGAAATACAGCTTGTATCTTGTCTTGCTGTGCACCCCACAGGGAGGATCTGAGAACAAGGATCCTCTGAAGTCCATAGGAGCTCTATATGCCAATGAACCCCCAGGGTTCAGCAGCCATACTTTAACAGCATAAAGAAGGTTTTTTTTTGCAAAATTTTCTCTGAAAAAATGAGTTACCCAAATATATGGAAAACTAACTGTACTTTGAACTCAACATGGGTAATTTGATTTGCTTAAAAAACTTAAGTAAAATTTAACTAAATACATTATTTTAGAATTCATTAATTATTGATGTTACTAATTAATAAACTTTGCTTTGAAAACAGGAATATAATTCTGCATTAGCTCAAAAGGGATACTAAATTTATAAACATACTGTAATATTAACCCAAATCTGTAAGTCTTTTTTAATAAAGGAAGATTTCTTTCATTTTAAATCTAATGAAGAAATTGGTAATATTGGAATAAAGATAATCTAACACATATAAAAGAAAATTTAAGGATGCACTTGAAAGATGTATGCTTCTACATAGTCAAATGAATGTATGAAATGAGCCCTCTAGTATAAGTAGTATGAGAGGAGCAGTGTATCTGGGGTGCTTTAAATATCTGCTATAGTTTTGCCACATATCACTTCTTTATTCATAATTTTGAAATTTTAGCTAATTTCAAATCTAATTCCTGACTCAAAGTGCTGATACAGAAATAGTAAGATTTGAAAGTAAGTTGCAATTTTAATAATTAAATGTTTACAAAATACTCCCAGTGCTACTATTTGTTTTCCATGCATGCAATATCTTCATATGGCTCAGCCTTCCACTCTTTGGGGCTAGGAGAAGGAAGGGAGGATATTTTAAGGACTTTGAGAGGAAGGTTAAAAGGATATAACCTATAAAACTGAGATAATGTCATATCCATGAAACCAATTCCATATTTTCATATGGTCCACATATGAAAAAACTGAATTGATAAGGACAAAATTTTTTCTTTTGTTTTGTTTTTATCAGAACTAATCTGTGTAAAATGTTGTGAAAACAGCAAAAGTTCCTGTGTGGGGAGTCTCAAGGAATTGTGCTGTCCATGATCACTGAGTGACCTGATGGAGATGCAGGCTGAAGAGCACACTCAATTTTGGCATCTGAGGATCAGCTAAGGCAGTGGTATTGAAACCCAGCCTGCAGGTGATGAGGGTTGGTGGCAGTGGTGGCAATGAACTGTGTGTGGCCTTCTTTTAACTGTGGCTACGTTTGTGTGCTGTGTCTCTAGCAGAATTCTTAATCGAGGTAAGAATCTGATGCACTAAAGGAGCATAGGTTGGTCAAAAAGGCAGTACAATTGCTTGAGTACGTAACTGTAGAATAGGGAGCACAAAAGAACACAGGTAAAGATTATTTCTAGCTACATTAGTCACATTAAATTTCTTATTTCAGTTGATGTGTAATTTATTCTGTACTTTTACTCTAAGAATTTAGGTTGCAAAAAATAGAGTAGGACTTTATAGATTCCATCTTTAAGGGATTTTATCATATTCTCATTTACCCTCTCTTCAAGCTGGAAATTTTACTCTTAAGCTATGATGTCATATACAAATGCATATATGTGCATTATACACAAATAATACACCACACACACAATTCCTCTGGTTTCCATTTTTACCTCTCTTGAATTCTCTAATCTCTAATTTTACCTTGCAAGTGTTCTCATTTTACCTTGTAAGTAACTGTTACTCTTAATTAGTAAATACAGTTGGGTGTGGTGGTGCACACTTGTAATCCCAGTACTTGGGAGGCTGAGACAGGAGGATTGCAGGGTCACAGCCAGCCTCAGTAACTTAATGAGACCCTCCACAACTTAGTGAGGCCCTGTTTCAAGATAAAAATTAAAATAGGGCTGGGGTGTAGCTCAGACATAGAATGCCCCTGGGTTTAATCACCAGTGCCACAAAAAAAAAAAAAGAGAAGAAAAAAATATTCTGCAAATCAGTCAATCTTATTTTCCTTGGAATCAGGACTTCTACATTATAATACATGAAGATAAATTAAAAATAGAATTAAAAGCAAAGCCATCTTTTAATGAACTTCTCTATTTATTGAATATTATTTAGAAGTAGACTTCTGAGCTAGTCATTCTAGTGCTAGCTAATAATTAGTTCTTATCAAGCATTCTAAATATATTTGACTCTCAGTGAGCTATTTTAAATTCATCATGACCTAAGAAGCATTTGGGTAGTAGTCTTCAAAAAATATCAGGCATTTAAGAAAAGGATTAATTTTAGATACTCAAACTACTGAAGGAGGAAAAATACAGACATGTATACTTTCTTACTTGTAGTAATATAATTTTCCTCTGATTACTTTCTTACTCTACTTTGGGGACAAGAATGATTGCTTATATCAAAATTGTCTAATGAAGGTTTTGAAGGACCAATTGAATGCAATGCCCTTCTAACATATTTAACCAGATTTTCAAATTTACCTCTTCTCACATTGCTAAAGACATCTAGACATTTAAAAAAAATTTAAACTGTCATTTATCTTACAAATATGTATCATCATTGTGATTAAATTGGTTATTACTTGGGTATGAATTAATCCTCTATAGTATGTCCTATATATGCATCTTAGCATGCTTAGGAACATTCATAAAAGACTAATTTTACTCTTTGTCACAGATTATATACTTTAGTATTTGTAATCACCAGTTAATCCTACCTAAACTTCTACTTCCAAACTTTGGTTCAAGAACAAAATTTAGTTACTCCAGTAATCCTAATGAGGATTCTATGTGGACTATAATGCAGATTAAAAACAACAGAGAACACATAGTACTTACCTTGGAAATACTGTCCATATCTCCTGAGCCTAAGGAAAAAATGAAAAGAAAGCCTTTATTAGGTAAGTTACTGTTTGTAAATTAGACACCACTATGAAGCAAATCAGCAGCATTTGTTGCAAAATGAAAAAAAATTGGAACTCTAGTTTATTAACATTTATTATTTTTAATGGCATAATGAAAAAAAATTGTTATTATAGATTCCCGAAAGTAAAATACTAGTGAGATCATTTTTATACATTCTACTTGGGCTGGGTGTGGTGGTGCACACATGTAATCCTAGCTACTTGGGAAGCAGAGGCAGGAAGATTGCAAGTTTGAGGCCAGTTGGCCAATTAATTTGGTGAAACTTGATCTCAAAATAAAAAATAGAAAGGGCTGGGAATGTAGCTCAGTAGTAGAGTGCCCCTGGGTTCAAACCTCAGTACCACAAACAAACAAAACAAACAACACCTGCCCCTCCCCCAAATTAAAACAGAAACAAAGCCAAAACAATAAAAACAGCAAATAGTGTTGTCTAGTACAACTTGGTGTGATGATCTCTGTAATGTTCATTATGGTAGCCATCGGCTATGCGTGCCTGTTGTGCACCTGATATGTAGCAGTGGGAGTGAAGAATTGAATCTTAAATTTTATTTAACTTCAAATTAAATAGTCATACATGGCTAGTAGCTACTGTAGTTAGGTAGTGCATGTCAAATAACAGCAATAACAAACAAGATTGAGACTTTCAAATCTAGGCAAAATAATATAGATCCTTAAAAGCACAAAAGCCTACCAAGGTGTTGAAATAACTTCTAGATTACTGAATTTCCACAGACTTTCAAAGTGTCAGAGGGAAGCATTTCCTGACCTTGGGTAAGGGAGAGAAATCTGTACATAACTGAAATTGCTCATAGGCATAGTTCCCGAAAGGTTGTCCAACTTAAGTAAAAGACAGAACTGTTTCAAACACATTACTGACTTTTAAATTAGTTTATGATCATGTCATTTAATTATATACAATCATGATATCTTTTTCTTTTGGTTTTGTATTCATCCTGACTACAAGTATAATACACTATACAACCTAGTCAATTTTGTACTGTTTGTCTCTACTAGTATTGTAATACTTTTATTTATTTGCAGATATTTGGATTCATTTGGTAAGAAGACATGATATATGAAGTATGTTTTCAACTATTGGTTACATACTCGAGATCAGCTTTACAAAGAAGACAATGTAAGCAGTGTTATCACACAAGGGAATCATTCAGATTTTCCAGAATATGATTTGATTTTTAAAAGGAGACAAACATTAAAATACAAAAACAAAATTAAGAAATTCTTCTGGAAAACTAAAGTTCCTCTGATACTGTGTCCACAGACTTCAGGAGACAAAGAAAGCAGTTGGGAAGATACTATGAGGGTGAGGTGTACATGAATATGCTCAAAACAGCAGTATCTCCTTTGTCATATAACATTTAGATTTTGATGGGTTAAATACTTATGACTGTGAGCTAGGGTAGAACAAATCTCACACTTCTTATTTACAAATGATCACCACTTAATCAATATACTTTAAGCTATCATTCTGAGGTAAAGTAATGGTAAAGGTTGACATATCTTAAAATTAGTAGCTAGATATGGAAGAACTTTGCAAATCATAAAATACACTATTGTAGAATTGAGGTTCTGTTTTCAATTTGTTTTATACATCAAGTTGAAAATCCTTACCTAAAGAACCATTCATGTGATGTGACTCCATTCCTCCTAATCCACCCATGGGACCATCTGACCCAGGGCCCATTGGAAACTATTTTAAAAATGAAGAAAACACTGTGATCATATTGAACAACTCTATCTCAATGTTATAATATCTATCTTGAACATTACAAGTCACTGTCACAACTTATTTTCATTTTTAAGTTATAGTTTCACTTGAGTTTTGTTCTGCCTGTGGACTCTCTAATTGGATTTCCCCATCTCTCTCAATTCATCATCTCATGTCCAAGTTTTTCTTCCTCAGATATCCTCAACTAGACAGCACATAAATTCCCATGCAAATGAGAAGAAAAGCATTTTCTCCTATGATATGAGCAACTTTCTACTATGAACTAAAGGTAGTTCTTAAGAAGCATAATGTTACATACTTATTTATAGCTACATTTAGTTTATTTAGACTAAAACTATATTTATTTATTTAATTATATTTATGGGAATATATTTAAATATTTTTGTTAACATGTAAGCCTTATATCATAGATAAATTAAACACTCTCCTATGAAAGCTTTTATGGAAAAATCATGATCATATACTTTATTAAGAATACCCACATTCTTCTTGTAAAATTGTCTCAATTCCATATTTAAACCCTAGATTTTATAATCTAAAAATATATATTCAAATTCCTAATTTTTTTAAAGTTTATCAGCACTAAAAAAATACAGTGAAAAAATTTAGTGATGCTAAAAATGTAATCAACGTAAGTGATTATATGTATTACCTGTCATTTTAAATAGTCAATATTAATCAGTAAGTATTTTATAAAATGAGACCAGCATTTTATAATTGGTTAGTTCAGTTTTATATTTAAATTACACTTATATCAAATTTCTTCTATATATTATATATTTACTTTTTTCAAACCCAGAGCATTGAAAGAATTCTTCTGATCTCCAATAAATTCCTGAATAATAAAATGTAAAGTTTATATAATACTCAGGAAGTAGAATATGCTTAGAGTTTAAAAATCTTCAAATATATTTCAAGAAAAAATAAGGAAAAGTCATATTTACATTAGGTCTGTTAGGTCCGGGAGGTACTGCATTCATTAAAGTATACATGTTGTCTCCAGAGTTGGTTGAATCTGGAAAAAAAAAATATATATATATATTAATTAATATCTTCCCTTCTGATCTATACCGAAGCCATCCCAAAACAATAATCAAAGAGGATCTACACATACATACTGATTGCTAAAACATCTCTCCCTCCTAATAGCTAGAAATGAATACTTGACAGTCATTTTCTGATCCTAAAACTATCATTTGGAGGTCATAAATTAGGTATATGATAAGAATAATAACATCAATAATTCAGGTCAAAGAAAGATTACTTTTAATATCTAAAAATTTATGGTAAAGTGTTTTCTTTTTTAAGAACATAGATACTTCTTGATTTCTCTAAGCAATGACATGTATACACACAACAAAAATCTCTTAAAATTCAAATTCAATAACTTTTCAGTTTCATTATTTCCTTAGGTTTCCTATATACATATTAAAAATAGATCTTTTATGCTAATAATTAAATGTAAAAGCTTGGATAATATCTTGAATTAATTCCAAAAGAAAGAAAGAATAAGACAATAGAATTGGAATGAAAAGTTCTCCTGCTTGAAGTAAAAGCCAGATTACTCCACCCAACCATTTTTTTTATATTATTCAGTTCATTCATTTCATTCTTGATTCATTATAATAACTATAGCATATATCCATAAAAGACTATGTAACATTTTGTAGTATTTTTTAAAATTTACATTTTCAGACTATTAGTTAACCTTAAGTCTCTGAATATGTGTTTTCATGATGTAAAACCTTGAATGAAAGACTAATTATTTTATCAGTTATGAAATATAGTTTTCTGCTTTTATTACAATTATTCAGTTTTCTTAAATATAATGTAGTAGGTCTCTCTAAAAAAAAGTGATGTGCCTGAAAAGATGTGTTTTGTACTGATTTAAGACAGAGATAAAAATAATCTGCTTTCTTGTGGCAGTAACCATGCAGTGGGAGGTGGACAATTACTTTTGCTCTTATCGTGCCTACTCAATAGATATGAACAAGCTTGTGATTTGCATGTGCAGCACTTACAAAGTAGGTCTGATGTCATAGTTGGTCCAATGTCATGTATTTTTATTTGTCAACAGTAGTGTATAAATTTCAGTGTTAAGTTTTTACTTCTAAGTGAATACATCATAGTATTGGAAATATTGGAATGATCCCTATTTGTCTGTACTAGTGAGGCCCCAATCCACTTTTGTGGCCTTAACTCTTTTCATATTCTTAAGTCTGCTGTACTCCTGTTAACCCAGGCTACTCGTTTTTCCTTCCTATGACTAGCTTTCCCATCTCTGTATTTTTGTTCTCTCTTCCTCCCAAGAATCTTCTCCCCAGTCTGCACTTAATGAAATTCCACTTACTATTCAAGGTTCATTTCAAATGTCACTTCTTCCAGGAAGTGCTTTTCCTCACATTTCCAAGTGTGTGAGTGTTCCCCCACTAATAAATTCTGCTTTGCATTACAGTTAATATTTTGTCTGATTCTTGTTTTCTACTTCCAAGTAGGCTATAATAAGCTCATTGAGAAAAAGATTATGTTTTTCTTGTCTTGTGTACCTCAGGTAATAAATACTGTTAGATTTAACTAACGGAATAAACTCTATTACATTCAAAATTATCTTTCAGAAAATCTTGGATTTTCTTCAAATGGGTTTTCAACTGTATTAGCCTTACTCTAGGTGAAAAGAAAAATATTTTTTAAAAAGATATTATTTTTAAGGCTAATACAGAATATAATTTCACCTGAAAAAAGTAGGAATATTAAATATAGTATTTTATTTTCTCTTTGATTCTAGGGGACTCAGGGGGCATTCTACCTCTGAGTTACACTCACCAGCCCTTTTAATTTTTTATTTTGAAACAGGTCTCACTAAGTTGCTGAGGGTCTTGCTAAGTGGCTGAGGCTGGCCTTAAACTTGTGATTTTCCTGTCACAGCCTCTAAGTTCTGAGATTACAGGTGTGTGCCAACATGCCTGGCAAGAAATGTCTGACTTCTTTTTATGTACAGAAGAACATTACAACAAATGGATTTTCTGGTAACTATTTTTAGAAGAGGTGAGCTTGTTGGCTTAATATTAAAGAAGTTAACTGTGAAAAAAGATGAGTATATGAAAGAGTATCTAAAAATGCTAAGAAGATATACTGGTGGCAATTTCTAATATGAAAGTTAGAGTGATAAGGTTACTTATCTCCTATAATATTTTTTAAGTTGTAAAGTGTTTATTAATCACATGCCACTTTCATAAATTAAATATCAAGTTTATAATATAAGAATGTAAATGTAGGAGAGATGATCTTTTATTTTCAATAAATTCTGTTTGATTTCCAATGAAAATGCTTTAAGGATAGATGCCATGAAATATTTATAGATATAGTGCAAAGAGTTAGTGAAGTAGAATTTTGTATTAATTATCAAATTTAGTTTTTTAAAAATAAAAGCCCAAGACTTAAAAAGTTGTTATTTATTAGAATATTAATGATGATAAATTTCAAGTTTCCAAATATCTTAGATTTCAATAATCCAGTTAAAAACATCTGAATTTAACAGTGAAACATAATAAAAAATTATTTCTAGTTACAAAAATGTCCCATGTATTTCATCACCTAAAAGTAATCACTAGTATTTTAGTCTGTTTCTTTTCCCTAACTTTTTAGATTTCTGTTATATATATATATATATGTATATATATATATATATGTAGTTATTATACTGTATTGAATCATGAGCATTTATTTTTCCATGTCATCATATGCCATTAAAGTTAATAATTTCACTATAATTGGATTAGGGATGAAGGCTATGGTGACTATTTCGATATTGAGCGTAACAAATGAATATCCTTATACATAAACCTTGGATTTGTCTTTAATCATTTCTAGTACTAGTACTACAGAGTAAAATGGTATGAACATTTTCATGGCTCTTTATATATTACCAGAGAACGTTCTAGGACTGTATCAGTTTAAGGTCTCATCATTAGAGTCCCCAAACACATTTAATATTCTGTATTAAAGTCTCAAAAATAAAGGGTAAAGTTATTTGAAGTTATTATATGAAATATATATTGATATTGAAGTATATTTTAATTTAGACGATTTAAAAATATTTTCCCACTATATAGTAAATTTATTAGTTGACTAATAAATTCCAATAGACAGGTAGAGTAAATAATACCATCAAGATGTGTATATCAATTTTAGTAAGAAGATCAATGTGGTGGGTCTGATTTGCTATTTTAAGACTACTGAGTGTGTGTCTTTAATGTTTAACTTATACAGAATTTTTTTATGTTGTGAGATCTGGATCTTTTTCAGTTTCAAGGAATCTTTAGGTTAGATAAGTTATTGTGCAATTCATACAAAACAACAGTTTTGTGCAAATCTGTTATCCACACAACAAAATTTTCCTCAATGTTTAAGTAATTGAGTAATTATTTAAGAACTCCGTTTCTTTCTATATGCTACATCTATTCTACTTATTTAACCATCATGAGATAATCAATACTAACTTTATTTCATAAACAACTTCTATAATTTGTGCTTTTATTCTAATAACCCAAAGCCTATGTGGCTAGTTGGATTACAATACCTGCTGGACTAGGCATGATGGGTGTTCCTGGTGGCCCTCCACCTCCTGGAGGACCCTAAATAATCATACAAAATTTCAGTAAAAATAAGGCATTTCATTAAACAATGTAAGGAAAAACAAAACAAAACTTATTTCTATAATAATCTAATTTAAAAGTAACAAAGGAAATATATTTTCTCCATAACTTATTTTCTTTGAATGCACAATCATTTCAATATTATGCAAAATATAATTCAGCTTAACTGTGTTGAGACTGCTTTGACAGGTTTCCAAAAACAATAGGTCTGTAATGCTGATTTATTATTCATGACTTAATCACATCAGGTATAATGAGGTTAAGGAGAAACTACTTAATAGGGCCTTTACAAATCCATAAAATAGAAACTGCTCATGTGTACTTGTGATTTACTTTAGTGTAATGTTCTTACATTTTATACCACTGATTTTTTAAAATAGGGGAATATCTTTAAAAACCAAAAGAAATTCACTTAGAGATTCATGTTTTTTTATCTTTTTATTTTTATTTTTCTAAGAAAAGGAGGGAGGTAGGAAGAAAAGAAATGATGGAAGAAGGAAAGAAGGAAGGAGGGGATTTTAAAAGAAAGAAGAAGAAAAATGAGGGGAGGGAGGGAAGAAAGGGAAGAATAAAGGAAAGAGAAAAAGGGAAGGAAGGAAGATGGAGGGAGGAAGGAAAGAAGAAAGGAAGCAAGCAAGGAAGGACAGATTTTTTTTTTTTTTTTTTGGTGGCACTGAGGATTGAACTCAGGGGCTTTCTACATCTGAGATACACCCCCAGCCCTATTTTATTTTATTTTTTTAAAATTTTGAAACAGGGTCTTACTAAGTTGTGGAGGACCTTGATAAGTTGCTCAGGCTGGCTGTAAACCTGCATCCTCCTGTCTCAGCCTCCGAACTACCAGGATTACAAGCATGTGCCACCACCCCGGACTGAGATATTCATTATTATTATTATTTTTTTTTT
>PVLC010019938.1:0-29882 GCA_004027655.1 Graphiurus murinus | reverse complement strand
TGCAGAGTGCCTCACTAGGTAGCTAAGGCTGGCCTCGAACCCAGATCCTCCGGTCTCAGCCTCCCAAATGCTGGGATTACAAGCATGTGCCGCCATGCCCGGCTCTCATGACTTTTTCTAACCTTCTTTTTTTCCATGTTTATAAATTCCCTTTTCATGAGAAACTTAGCTCCTATTATCCATAATACATTAATTTATTTGTTCAATATAACCAGTCTTTCAGCTGCCTTGCCTTGCTAGTTTAACTCTAACTCCTAAATTAGTTCTCTAATTCCTACCTTTGTTCTCTGACTTAGGTTGCCCTAATTCATTAGACATCTGCTGAGGCTTCTGAGCAGCTCTACTATACACACACACACACACACACACACACACACACACACACGGGCGCATACACACCCTCTTCCCTTCATCTCACCTCCATGGACAGCAAGATAGCTGAGTATAGAAGGAAGGGAGAAGATGGGAAGAGGACTAGATCCTATTTATTACTACAAATAGACCTAAGGGAAAAATAAAAATAAAAAGGAAGGGAAGGGTTGTGTATGTGTGTGTGTGTGTGTGTGTGGTACTGGGGATTGAACCCAGAGACATTCTACCTTCGAGCTATACCCCCAGCCTGATTTTATTTCTTACTTGGAAACAGAGTCTCAGAGCTAGGTTAATGAGAGTCTCACTACTACTTGCTGAGGCTGTCCTCGAACCTGTGATCTTCCTATCTCAGCCTCCCAAGTACTGGGATTACAGGTGTGCACCACCACACCCAGCTCTATATTATTTAAATAATACTGATCATGCTACATTATATGTGGATAGCTAACAAGTATATTATAAAAAAATAAATTTCCATGAGGCTTCTGGAAAGAGTAAGTTACGCATGTGTAAATAAGATCTGATAAGCTAAGGACAGTAATACTTGCCTGTAATCCCAGTACTTGGGAGGCTGAGATAGGATCACAGGTTGGAGGGCAGTCTCAGCAACTTGGTAAGCCCCTTAACAACTCAGCGAGACCTTGTTTCAAAACAAAAAATAAAAAGGGCTGGGAGTTGTAGCTTGGAGGTAAAATACCACTGGCTTCAATCCCCAGCACCAAAAAAAAAAAAAAAAGAAGAAGAAGAAGAAGAAGAAGAAGAAGAAGAAGAAGAAGAAGAAGAAGGAGGGAGGACAGAGGAACAAAAGATAGGGATGGAGACTATGTCCACATTTCAGGCTGGAAGAAAAGTCTCCACCTCCCCAGACTGTGATAGGTTCTGTTCTACTTGTTTCTACAGCATAGTTAGAGCTCACATATGTGATAAATGAGAATGACGTCATCCAAACATGGAAGTTGTATTGCTATATAAGTGCTTTTCCTAGGTAAGGTGAGCTAGCATAGTGAGACAGAGTCTTAACAACCAGAAAAAGGAAAAGCCTCCTGCTTGTGTGATACACAAGTAAGAGCCCTATAAGAAACCAGAAGCCAAGCATGGTGGCACCCCTCCTGTAATTCCAATATAGGGAGGCTGAGGCAGGTTTGAGGCCAGCCGTAGCAATGTAGTAGGATTCTCAGCAACCTAGTGAGACCCTGTTTCAAAACAAAATTTTTTTTTAAAAAAGCTGAAGGTATAACTTGGAAGTAGAATGCTCCTGAGTTCAATCTCCAGTACCACAAAAGAAAAAGAAAAGAAAAAAAAAAGAAACCAGGAGCACACCTATAATTCCAGTATTTGGAAGTCTGAGACAGGAGGATTGCAGGTTCAAGGACAGCCTCAGCAACATAGTAAGACTCTGAGCAACCTAGCAAGACCCTGTTACAAACAAAAAATAAAATAGGGCTGGGGATGTAGCTCAGAGGTAGAATGCCCCTGAGTTCAATCTCCAGTACCACACACACACACACACACACACACACACACATACACACAAAGAAAGAAACCAGGGTCCTTTCTCCAGAGAGGGGCACTCCAACCTTGCAGGTGTTCAGAAGTCCATTTTCTCAGCAACCACTATCTATGAACTATGTGCCACTGTCTGGGCACCCTGCTCTAAACAGTTCTTTCTAAATATACCTTCATCAATGTCAGGAGGCAATCCACCCACAAACACCTTGCGAGAATATCGTTCAACTCTTTCCCCATTCTGGTGAGTGAAGCAGTGAGGTGAACCCAGGCCACTGTGAAGAGGTTGATCCCCACGACCATCATCCAAGAATCCATCTTCCATTGGAAACAGTGAAGACTGACCTGAAATAGAAAGCAGGACAGAAAGCTAACAGAAAATGCTCCTTGTCACTGATTATTATGCACAAGAAACAAGGAAAACAGCAGATTCAATACAACTGCTGCTTTTTTCTCACTGAATAATAGGATCACTTAGATATGCTCTTGAGATCCCAACCGAGTCAGAGAGAAAGTGCATGGTTAAGTCAAGGGCTGTTCAAGTATCCCACTGGGATCCAGAAACCTTCGAGGTGAAATGGAAGTCCAGCGGGAGACAGCACGCTTCTGGAAGCAGTTGGCAGCAGAATGCGCTGCCTTGGCAGGACCCCAGGGCCATTAGCAAACTAGATATGGACACTAAGTATTAAATCTGGCTGTAAGATGCTGGTCTCTTAAATTTCTTTGAGAGATCAAATAGTATAGCTTGCACGATGTCCTCTAAGAATGTGCTTAAATGAACAAATTGATTTTTAAGTGAGCACTCATTTTTGTTTACCTTAACTAATGAGATAAAATCAAAACCTACCTAATGCTGTTTCCAATTTCATAGTCTAGTCTTATAGAATTTAAGATCTGTGGGCATACTAAGGATATATTTATTATTAGCTGAGTAATTATCAGCTTGCCAAAGATGCCATCTATTTCTAAACTCAAGCCATTAAATCTGCTGTTTGAAAATTGTGTCATCCAGAATATAAAAAGAGAAAAAGCCAGAGATGCCAACGTGTTTCACAGTCTTCTGATATTTACCTCACAGCAAAACAGAAACTTTTACATCATAAGCAAAACACAGCTACAAACAACTATAGAATCTCTCAAGCACTGCTTTTACCACTGTTCAGGCTGCCAATTTACTTATCTAGGTGCTGCACAAGGAATCTGCTCATGGATCCTCTAGAATATATCTCAGGTGCTCTTCACTGTGGGAGCATCCCCACGTCCTTGCTGCAGCAATAATATTACATGTCATTTTGTCAAGTGAAGACAAAAAATGATTATAAAATTAGAAGTTATTTCCTGAATGATCTTCAAAATCATTAACATTTTGAGTCTAAGTTATTTTAACTCTCATTTTCTTGAAAAATGGAAAAACTATTACACAACAAAAATAAGGTTTATTCAGACACCTCTAGGAAAAGAGTCTTTAAAATTCCCTAACATTTCTAAAGCTCTTTCCCCCAATGTTTGGAACTTATAGACATCATTTATTTAGCTAATCTTATTTTAAGCCAAGTGTACTATTCTTACTTAGTAAAACAAGTTGACATAAGTTCTTAAGCATAACTGAACCACCAAGATAATGAGGTATTTTGAGACTAGCATGACTAATATTTTTTCTTTTTAAGTTTTTCAACTTTGTTCTTCTAAGAAATTTCTTTCAGAAAGAAAAAAAAGGGGCAAATCTTTAGATATAAGTTGAATATCTGGTATAATAAAGGACAATCATTTGAATTCAAATTACCATCCTGGTAATCTAGAGCACATAAACTCCAAATAGAATATCTAAAATGTTAACTACAACACAAAAACTATGTAAGAATCAAAACTATGTTTCATTTTTTATCTCCCCTTCCCCACAAAGGTTAGAAATTGAGCAAGCTTGGTCCTCTCCAAATACAACTGACACATTCAAAAGTTAGAAACAATAATGTTACCTCTCCTTCGCCCATATGTCCTTGCTGCATGTCAAATGAGGAGAAAAAACAAAAAAACAAAAAAAACCTTTCAAACATTGTCAAAAGTATCAACTGAGATTTCATCTACCAGTTTTTGAAACAAAAAAAAATTTGGATATAATCTTCATGTTCTGGTTAATGTCTCAAAAACAAGGAATGGATAGTGAGAGGTCAAATTTAATGTATTTTTTAAAGTTCTTCAAAGTTCTACAAAACTTTATTGAATCGTACTTGTTTTAAGGGAAGCTTTTACTACTATAATTGTCACCCAAGGTCCAAACCATTATGAAATTAAAGCACTATGTAAAGTGATTTAAACCAACTACTATATTAATCATATTTTGTGGCTAACAATTTAGTAGATATACCAATATTTAATTCATGGCTTTTCACCACTACAGATCAAACAACAATTCTGCAGTATTTCTCAGTTTATTCCTAATAAAAGAAAATCATAACAAATTAACTCTTTAGATAAATACTTCTTTTTATTTGCCAACAGTTTTGTGTTCCTAATTGAATCTTCTACCAGGTCCCAAACGCTAAAAAGTAAAAGGTTTGGCATTAGATCAACAAGTAGGTTACAGCCAAAAGAAAGAAAAGGTAATGACTGAATTCTCAGGAAATGACAACATATACTTTAAATCAGGAATTTTTCGAGCAAACGTCTTCCCTGAAACAAAATGGCACATTAAAGCCCGGCTGCCCAAATGTCTCAATTCTATTTAACAAATATTTCTTGAATGCCTAATCTTGCTAGGCACTCTAAGTAAATAGCATATGTCCCTGACCTCAAGGATCTAGCAACCTAATGTGCCACAGGCCACATAAGCAAAGACATAATGATAATGTACTATGCCTGTTGCTATATACTGGCCCCTTTTCCACAGTTTGATTTCTACAGCTTCATTTATCAATGATCCACCTCAGTCCAAAAAAATTAAATGAGCAGTTCCAGAAATAAACAATTTTTAAGTTTTAAACTGTATGGACTTCTAAGTAGCTTGATAAAATCTTGAACCTTCCTGTTCCATCCTACCTTGGAGGTGAATCATCCCTTTTATAAAGAGCGCTTACACTGCACTTGCAACCTGCCTGTTAGTTACTTTTGAGATATTTTGAGAGGCCAAATTCACATAACTTTTATTAGACTATATGTTATAATTGTTTTATTCTTTTTTTTTTTCTTCTTTTTTGCGGTACTGGGGATTGAACTCAAGGGCATTCGACCTCTGAGCTATACCCCCAGCCCTATTTTTTATTCTTTATTTTGAAACAGGGTCTCACTAAGTTGTGGAATGCCTCACTAGGTAGCTGAGGCTGGCCGCGAACCCAGATCCTCCAGTCTCAGCCTCCCAAATGCTGGGATTACAAGCGAGCGCCAACACGCCCGGCTTGTTTTATTCTTTTAATTATTGTTAATCTCTTATTATGCTTAATCTATGCATTAAGCTTTATCGTAAGCTTATATGTGTAGGAAAAAACATACTATAGATACGGTTCAGTACTATTCTCTACTGGGTTCTTGGAACACATCCCCTATGGATAAGGGGGAGACTGTACTAGTTATATGGTAGGTGCCACAGGAATAGAAGAGGATGGACAACTGGATCTGATCAGAAGGAAGGGGAGGGTTGCATCTGAGATGGATCTCAAAGGGAAAACAGAAAAAGAGCATGCCAGGTCTGGAGATGCCACAGGCAGGGGGGCTGCAGTGCTTAGGGAAAGGGAGCCAGGAGAGAAGCGTAGGACTTGGCTGGAGATGAGGCATAAACAGGATGCTGGAATAGGTTTCTGAGCTAGAATGTATACCACCTTTAATAAAAAATCGTCAGGGTTTCTATTCTTAGCCTTCTAAATAGTGTTAAATAAGTATAATTCTCAAGTAAGATGTAAGTATTTTCCAAAATGAAATTATTATATCTCATACCACAATACATTTCTACCAATCCTACCAATACTATATAAAACTGGATTTCACCAAAGTATTTGAGTAAATGGATTAAAACAACATAGAACTTTCTTCAAGGAATACCTATTAGGTTTTCACTTTAATAGGTTTAAAGTTTAGGAGGAAAGGTATTTTTCAACTTACTAGACAAAGATTAGAAAGACAACATCACAAAAGCAGATGCCTGCTTAAGAACATTTTATTTATACAACTGATTCAGAGACAAGAGGCTATGGGGGAAAACAATGATTTGAAAATATTGGTTCTATCTTAAAAAGTAGATTGATGCTGCTTGGATTTCTGAGAAAACACATATTTGAAAAGAAAAGGCATTTAAAAACTACACAACTAACATGGAAACTCTCACAGCTTCCATTAAAAAAAAAATGTACTTGCAGCAATAGTAAGGGCCATAGATCAACAACTAAAATAAATTACTCTCAAAATCTTCAAATGTGTACCTTCAAATTTTGATTATGAAGCAAAATTAATATGATAATATAGAGGAATTCATGGTTAAATTCTGAAAACTATGCAGATATTTTTCTGTATTAAGGGGAAATAGCCTGTAGATGTAAAAATTTACAACCAAAAACTGCCCAATCAAATAGGTAAATTAATGTAAATTAATATGGAAAAATAAAAATGATGCCATTTTAGAACATGCAAAATGAAAATGTATAGGTTTTTTATTTCCACTAATTGTAATATTTTATATATTATTTTTGTGTAAATTTTGGCATACGTCATATATGGAAAAGTAACAAACCATAAATTGAATGAACCACAAAGTGAACATATCTGCGTTATAAAAACTCATGTATTAACAGAATGCTAACCAGTGACACTTTATCAATACACTAAGTACCTTCTCCTCACCTATTTCAAATTGGATTTGGAACAAACATTATGAGGAGATACTTGAAACACAGATCCTTGTCACTATCCTGAGGAAAGTGTCAGAGAGATTCCAAATCTCATGACTACAAAGTGGTGTTTCCTATTTGATGTTTTGCAAATATCTGAGGAAGTAGCAAGGAAGAAAACGGCTTTAATTATGTTTAAAGAAATCTATGTTTTGAGAAAAGTTCTAGCTAAGTCAGCTGAAATAGACTCTGCTCACAATTTTCCTTTACTGAAGAGTAGATGGTTAAAAGATTTGGAAAATACATGCTATTACTACTAAATAAAAACCTCTTAATCTCTTTTAGAGTTAAAATGAACAGTGTTCATTTTAACACATACACACACACATTTATTTATTTATTTATTTATTTATTTATTTATTTATTTATTTATTTTTGTGGTACTGGGGATTGAACTCAGGGGTGTTCTACCTCCGAGCTACAACCCCAGTCCTATTATTTATTCTTTATTTTGAAACCGGGTCTCACTAAGTTGCAGAGTGCCTCACTAGGTAGCTGAGGCTGGCCTCGAACCCGGATCCTCCAGTCTCAGCCTCCCGAATGCTGGGATTACAAGCGTGTGCCACCACGCCTGGCTTACACTTTTATTTTTATTACTTAGTTTTGAATTATAAAACCCTTAATAATTAAACATTCAGATTAATAGCATTCCAAAATGTTAAAATGAGCCTGAAGCATTATGGTCATAAATTTTTATAATTTCTGGATACATATTATTAGATCTATTGATCTACTCTCTTTCCAAAACACCCTTACAGGGTTGCTTTATTATTATTATTATTATTATTCCTATATTCATGATTAATTTCCCTCTAGTAAAATATTCCATTAATCATCTGTGGTGCTAGACTTGCAAAGAAGGTACAAAAGCATTTGTCAGGTTTCTGTCTTTGTCTCTGTCTCTGTCTCTGTCTCTCTCTCTCTCTCTCTCTCTCTCACACACACACACACACACACACACAGATTTCATTATAAACATAAAATATTACTTATCTTTTTAAAAGTATTTTTCTCATTAGGTTTAACAATGAAAAAGTGTCCAGATTTGATACTTTCATAAGAAGAAAATATGAAGTATGAACCCATTTGAAAATGTATAGTGCTGAGCCGGGCGTGGTGGCGCATGCTTGTAATCCCAGCATTTGGGAGGCTGAGACCAGAGGATCCAGGTTCAGGGCCAGCCTCAGCTACCTAGTGAGGTACTCCGCAACTTAGTGAGACTCGGTTTCAAAATAAAGAATAAAAAATAGGGCTAGGGGTGTAGCTCGGAGGTAGAACGCCCCTGAGTTCAATCCCTAGTACCGCAAAAAAAAAAAAAAAAAAAAATGTATAGTGCTATTATCGAAAGCTCTCTAAGATGTAGTTTGCATGCAGAGTCTAAGTATGTATTATATGATCCTTATTGTATAAACTTAAAAATATATAGATATGTAGGAATATAATTTTTTCTAGAAACAACCACAAGAATCTTCAGAGATATAAACTCGAATGGAAAAAGAAAGGCCTTTGCTTCTTGTTTTACCTATTTCTGTACTATTTTAATTCGTAATTCTTGTGAATACTATATTATTTAATAGACCCTTTTAGAGGTTTCTTCTTGGTACTTATATTAAAAATAAACAAATGTTATATTAAAGAAAAGAAAACTTTCCCACATGGAAGCAATAATTCTATAAAGAACAGGACTTAGGCCAGGAAGGATAACATCTTTGTAGGTTTTAGTAGGAAGCAAGGAACTGATCCTATTCAGGCTACTGGTCTACCTTACGCTCTCTATCTACTTGCACCTCTCACTGTCCTCCTGGTGAGAAGGCAGATAACAATTCTATCTGGGGAAAAGAAAGGTGGTGGCTCAGATGAAAAACATTATCAAACAACTGACTTTTCTAGTAGGACTAATAACAATGCCCTACTAGAATGTCTACCTCCAGCTACTCAGGACTGAGGCAGGATGATCACTTGAATTAAGGAGTGAGCAACATAGTGAGAACCTGCCTCTAAATAAATATATAAATAAAATTTTTAAAATGTGGGAAGAAAGGGCCAAATTACTAAATCAGTTTTTAAAAAGCGAAAATAAAAGGCTTGAAACTAATAGTTGTTAATCTGTGAATGGAAGAATAAAATGGTAGAACCAAATGACCACAAAGATCAAGGCATACAGTTCAACGAAGATACAAAGAGTCATTTTAAATCATATTATAAATCAACCCCTAATTTAGCCAGTTCACTATCACAAAATTAATTTTCACATATGTTTGATAGGATTTCCTATGCCATATTGGCTTGAGCTTATACTAGTTTATTGGTACAACATTTAAAGGACATTGAGAAGATATAGTAAAGATATCACTTACTATTTGTGAAGAGCTACCTTAAAGAAGGGCAGAGATTGCAACTCTAGTTTCTGCATATCTCTAGCCCTCAGTTTCCCTATTGATAAAAACAAGCAGCAAATGAGACCAAGCAAAGATACTACATGTATATGTGATAACTGGACTGTCACATCTCAATAATTTACTCCCCTTCTGAAAAGTAAATTCTGAGGTATACATTCTTAGTTTGCTCTTCAACAATTATTTTGGGCTTTTCAATACTATTCTACACTAACAATTGCAGAGGATATTAGAGTTTACAATCTGTTTTACCTTTTTCATGAAGGGATCTTTCAACAAGCTGCTTATTGTAGCAATTAGAGCCATATTATATACATTTTCAGTAAGTGAGTATAATCTATGTTTCTCCTGGGTAAATTATACCCTTCTTTTTGAAAAATTTCAGTCCCCTATCCCAAGCAGATAATCTTCCTCTTTTCATTAAACAAACAAACAAACAAACAAACAAAGCTATAATTAAGAGATGGTCTATGCTAGTCTTTAAAAACTATCTTACTAATCTCCTCCTTTGGAACAAGCAAATATTTTAGTGGGTGCTTCTAAATAAACAGACATCCTCAGAGGAAAAGATGTATATTTACCCACATCTGTTTAAACCCAACAATTTTTTTTGTTGTTCTATGATTTTCTTGTGCTACAAGGTTCATTTCTGAAGCAGCTAATTCTAAGGGCTAAAGTAGTAAATTCGGGAGGTTGGAACAATAAAAATTAAAAAGAGAGACCACAAAGCACAAGCACTTTTATATAGAGGTGGTGGTGATTGTGTGTTAGTTTCATTAGGTAAAATAATGCTCCAAGATAGGTAAAAGGAAAATTAATCTTTTGATCTGATGTCTGTCTCAGAACTTAACCAAGCTATTCTAGAAGAATGTGAACCAAGTTGCCTATGTTGAGTACTTTCTCTCACTTAGCTGAGGAATTAAACTTCAGGCTTGCTTTTCATAGACACTGAGTATTTTTACTATATTCCTATTGCATGAAATTTATAGTAAAAGGCATAGATTATGGGCTGAATTGTGTGTGTCCCTACTCACCCACCCACCATGTTCATACATGAGGTCCTAATCTCCAGGAGCTCAGAATGTGACTGCATTTGGAGATAGGGTCTCATTTAATTAAAGTTAAATGAGCTCATCTGAGATAGGCCCTAATCCACTATGACTAATATCCTTATAAGAAGAGAACAGGACACAGATAAACACAGAGGGAAGAGCATGTGAGGATGGCCATCTACAAGTCAAGGAGAGGTTCACAACAATCAACTCTGACACCTTGATCTTAGACTTCCAGCCTCCAAAACTGTAGTGAAATACATTTGTTGCTTAAGGTACACAGTCGGTGGTACTTATTCTGGCAGCCCTAGCAAACTAATATAATATTCAAAAAGTAGATAAGAGTTTGGTTTTTAAAATATTTATTTTAAAAAATTTTTAATGTGCTTTTATCGATGCATTATAGCCTTACATCATAATATAAATCATGTTGACAATGACATACATGCACTCAGCACTTAAAGTCCAAGAATTCTCCTCACAAGATTGCCCTTCAAAAACAAAAGAACAAAAAACAACAATAACAAAAAACTACAACTAGTAACACCACAATAAGGTGAATAATTCTCTAGTATGAACACTGCAACATTCTCAGGAAAGTTTTCAACATTATTTGTTGATTTACACTGGCATTGCCTTTTAAGTCATGAGTGGGACATGAAGGTCACTGGATAGCATGAAAACTGATGACTGAGCATGGCAAAATAATAAGTAATTTGATCCATGGATGAGTAAGCCTCTTTTATCTTACAGGCAAATTCCAAAGTTAGTCCAATATAAACTACTAAAAACTGGTAAAGGACTCTACCTTTTTTCTTTTTATTGAGGAGTTAAGCCTGTTTCTTTCCAAAAAGCTTTGAGATTGCTTGAAAATGTTAAAATAGGTTATACAATAAATATCAATCAAAATTCCAGTCTTTGTGCTAAAATATTCACATAAGAAAGAAGCTAAAAGCAACACTTTACTATTTTTATCCAAACAAAGCAAGAAAAGGCTTTGGATTCAACAGACATTTGGGAGAGAATGCTCTGAAAGTTACAACTGAAACAGAACAGTGGAGACAGGATCACCTCTGTAAAGCCTTCTATGGCAGAGCAGGAAAAACAGCTCCTTAGAGTTCCTTTCCATAACTACAGGGGGACAATGTGTTAGACTTGCATTTGCAGTTTTAAGAAGAGGCTGCATGGCTATAAGATGTGAAGGGACTGCATTTGGCACTGAATATTGTTTTAGATTATCCATCTCAATAATAGACAAAGAAAGCATGCTCAACAGTAGACAGCTTTCATGAATGCATCTTAATCTCATTTTGTATTTATTTCCTTTTATAAATCATTAGCATTAACATTCCTACCTCACCCCCCCAAAAATATTACTCTATTTTAGTTTGACTTACTATGTGCTGGGTGTTATGCTGAGTGCATTAGATACATTTCATCTTCACCACAATCCCAGGAGATAGGAGGAGGTATTTATAATTCTTGAGTTTATCTTCATTAAGCATAATTCATTCATGACACTAGATTTTCAATATAGGTACCCCCTAGCCTGAACTAAAGCAAGAACAAAGCTACTAAGAATCAGTATATAAAGGAGTTATCTACAGAAATGATCCACTCTAGTGGATGTTTTATAAATATGACTGAGTGAATGGGGAACATCTACATCGAAGTCATAGTGACTAAGAAATGATCACAACACCCTACTCCCCCACCTAGCTTCAATTTCATGATTTTTAAGCAACCTTCTGCTATAATCTAGACTTTTCTAATGGGAAGAGAATGCGTCTATCCACTACAGCATCTGATCTACCTAGAAGTTTCATTCTTCATTATAAATGTATATGGCATCTGGCCCTCGTTGGTTGGTTACCAACAATTAACACTGATCATATATGACAAAACCACGCTTTGGGTCCCCTGAAGCTGAGCACTAGACCCAATACCAGGTTGCTATGTCAACTTCACTCTCCTGGGTCTCACTTGGGAAGCAACAAGTTTCCCCATTTGGGCATCTTTTGTTGTTCTTTATGTAAGAAGATAAAGATCTTTCAGGTTGGGACAATCTTAACCTCAGCTAGTATACCTTTATAATAAACAAAACTCTGATGTGAGCAAGAGTCAAAACTAACCATCTAGTTCCATTGTAGAGCTTATAAATCAGTAAAATTTCAAAACATAAATATTTGGGGGGAAGTTACCTTTATTGCACATTTCCCAAGTAAGGGTCATTAAAAATTATTCATTAAAGAAAGGATATTAGTGGAGGAAAAATGAGAGGCAATCTCATAATAATAAAGAGGTTAAAAAAAACTAAGTGAATTTAGCTTTAAGAAAAACTTACTAAAGATAATTTTTTCCGATCTCAATAGAGATGGGCCCTCAGAGGCAACTAAGCCAACTGAGTAAGTTCATGAGGAGATTAGGACAAAGAAGTTTCTCTCAGTGCCTGGAATCAACAACAGTATTCCTCATAGTGCCATCTCCAGACCTGACAGGAAAAGCTATACCCTGCCACAGGGCAGTGATATCCTCAGTATCCTGATGCCATTGTCACCACTGGGTTGGGGTTTGGACTACACACTTTCATGCTGGAATATTATATCAGGGCATTACTATTCTATATTATTATTTCATTACTTATGGAATAATATAATAATTACCATTATTATATTATCATGGCACTTTTTTCTATAACAGCACGAAAAGACCAAAGTCTGATGAGTAAGTGAAGTTTTAATAAACTGTGGAGTATCCAGAAGAGCTAATGCAACTCTCATCAATCAAATTTCTTTCTTTTTCTGGTTCAACAAGCCTAGGTCCGACAGCATGCTAATTTCAAACACCAAAAGAAAATCCAATCACAACACTAAATCACATTTACCATAAACCAGACAATGTTTTTTTGTTCCTTTCTTTTTGTATGGGGAACAATGAGAATATAGTTATCTAGTCAAGAACACTTCTTGTAGGACTTAAAATGAGTTTTGACCAATGGAAGGCATTATCCACACAGAAATCAGAAATATACATTCCACAGTAAATGAGAAGAAAAGAAATAAGCAAGACCTCTTTATTTCACTTATTTTAAATTAGGTTACTAAAAATAGATATTTTAAAGTTTTTAATTTTGTGAGTAAATGTCCCCCTTTAGCTTCCTTCTGTATATGCATATTTTTTAAAAAAAGGACTCATCAGCACATGAATATTTAGATTAGGTGAGGAGAATGTATGAGAGGTACCCATAAAAACCAAAACAACCTTATTTTTCCTGTTCTCCTTTGATAGCAAACAGCGAATGACCTTGTCTTTTGCAATGTCAAGCACTGTGGTCTTGGGCTGCCTCTTTCTGGGGTTGGATCCCTGATTATCCTTCTCCTTCTCCTGGCACATTTTTCCAGCTACAGGGAAATGGCTTTTATGTTGACATTTCAAAGGACACTCTACAGAAGCTAATGTTCTTTAAAGCTGGTCTTTATCTATCATTATGGGATTTTCACTTATTCTCATTGTCACCAATTTCAGGACAAGGAATTACTTGGCTCTCAATTTTTTTTTTTTTTTTAATTTCTGCCATGATTTTGAAAGAAAAGAATTATTCTTAAAATAGCTCATTAATAGCAACTTGCAATTGTCATTATAGAACAAACTCATTTCTCTATTTGTTGAAGCACAACTACTATATTTTCTCACCTAGTACTAACTTCAGTCTTGTGAACTTCACTAGGGTAAATCGATTATCACTTACCATTAATAAGCAGAGAGCTATCGGATCCTGGATAGGAATAGTTTAGACGACCTGAAGGTAAAAGAAGGCCGTTACTAAATTTACTTTTTTCATAGATGGTTTAAACTTATTCAATAACAGAGCTGAATTGATTGCTTTTAGTAGGCAAATTATTTAAAAAGCTATATTATGGGACCAAACTTCATGGTGCTAAGGAACACAATAAATCAGCATGTTCACCAAAATCCAAAAAGGGAAAGTTTGGAGGCAGCAAAATAAAATACCCTTCAAATTTATCTCTAGGTCATTCTAATTTGCAAATCCCCATCAAAAATCATGTTCTTTATACCACTGTGTTCTAACACCAATCACAATAGCAATCTTCACTTTTTTCATTGTGCAGTTTTTGGTCACTTTACAACTATATAATTAGCAGTAATATTTTCCTACGTGGCTCATAACAAAAATACCATGCTATGTCTGCATGTATAGACATGCTGATGGGTTTAAATTCAGGTTTTGGGCAATACATACTGAAGGTAAAGAAGAATATTTCACTGTACTTACACAAGAGCCCCTAACACAGTACCCAAGAGCACAGTAGGCATTCCCTAAATGCTGGGTTACTTTTCTTTGAATTTTGAAGTGGTTCAAAAATTTTGAACCTAAAATTGTCACTCAAGATGCTCCTCAAAAAGGAATTTATGAAAGTACTAAATCATTGGATGATCTATCTTCCAAATTGGTAGGTGTAATAAATGGGGGGAAATGGAATGGGCTTTCTCTACTTCTAAGGAATTACATTTCCATTTTGGAAGAGTCTCTACATGTAAATTGAGGTATCTAGGCCACAAATCCTTACTGAGTGCATACCATGTACACTATAAGTTATAAAACAAAGATCATTACAGCAACATTTTTAAGTCTCCATACCCCTCATGCCTATCCACAACACACCTTCAGAAGAATGGTGGAGAACCCTTAACAAGTCTTGCTTCTCTAAAGAATGGATAGGAAAACTTGGTTGCTAACTCTAGTTTGGTCCATAAATCAGGAGTAGTGTACAAATTTAAAATTGACCCAGAACTACAAACATTCCTTTAGGAAATAGCATGTTGAGCTCTAATCTCACAGAACTGTGATGCTCAAAGGCTATGGAAAAAGGACAAGCAGAGATTCTCCCAAGCCTTGGGGCTGGAACAAGCCTTCCAAGATGCCAGCAAGACTTTACCTAGCTCACCGCAGACCCTGGGCACCAGACCTAATACAGGGTTCTATCAACCCAACAGCCACATATTAATAAGGAACTTTAGGCCTTGGAAAAGCATTAAAATCCTGTGTCTTTGAAACAGTGTCTACAAAAATGAATGCCTGCTATGAGAAGAAAAAATGATTCTCTGTTGCCAGCAGCTTTAATTAACTCATATCCAATACGAAAAATTAGAACTAAATAATTTTCTCACAATTTAAAACCAAATAAAAGGTTTTTCTAAAATTAAATTGTTAATTTTTGCAATTAAAATTTCAGCTTATTACTATTTTGGGGGAGAGCTGGTACAGGGATAGGAGGGAAGAAGATAAAAATAATTTTGATATTTCAATTTGTTCCTAAAAATTGTTTTCATTCTTTAATGTTAAAGTAGTAATGTTAAGTATTCAAATCCAGTGACTTCCATTTCAACTGCTTTAACTATACCCTAGATCTTATTACTTGTCACAAGTATATATTTTTAAAAAGTATAGACCTAGAATAAGAAAATGACCTTAACTGCTAAAACCTTTTTTATTTTGGGGGCTTGGGGGGGTCCTATTTCTGATATATTTAATTCAAAGTAGCAGTGGATTTTCTATAATAGAATGTATATATAAATCAAGCAGCATAAAACGCTCTGGTAAAGGAACTAACAAGAGCTATTACTTTCTTTTAACATAAAACATTTTTAAAAGATGACGTAAGTCAATACAAAAACAAAAAAGTTTAATTACATTAATTTAAGTTAAGGGTTAAGAGGAAATGTTTTATTGTTTTTAAGGAAGTATTATAATTTTTTAATGCTAACATTACAATTGAAACCATGACTGTTCTATATGAATCATAATGTCTCTTAATTGATGCTAAAGAAGGATAGAAATAATTAACAATGAGACTCCAAAAGACAAATCACCAAACTGTCTGACCCCACTTAACATAGGAAATTCCACCTTGTCAGACAGAAAGTCATCTTTTGGGTACCTTTTTTTTTTTTTATTGCGGTACTGGGGATTTAACCCAGGGGCATTCTACCTCTGAGTTACACCCCCAGTCCTACTTTTTATTCTTTATTTTGAAACAGGGTCTCACTAAGTTGCAGAGAGCTTCACTAAGTAGCTGAGGCTGGCCGTGAACTCAGATCCTCCGGTCTCAGCCTCCCAAATACTGGTATTACAAACATGTGCCACCTGGGTACCTTTCAAAGAGAGAGAACTATCGCAACTTGACAGGCACAAAAGTGCCCCTTAACTCAGTTGTAAGTCTGCCTGGTTGCACACCTCCTGAAGAGACCTCCACTCCAAGATAGCTGACCTTTGGCACTTTTACGGCTCCTTAGCCTTCTGGATATAGTAATTCTACCCTTCACCTAAGGCACAACATGACAACTGAACAACCACTGGCAGAGTTCATAGCTAAACTCTGAAAGCCATACTTGTTTTTAATTATTTGATCTAGCCTTATAATATGATTCCTATCAAGTTAGATTCAGTTTTGGTCTCTGAGTAGCAAATACACTTGGGACATTTTCTTAAACAATTACTAATTCTCCCTACTTTGATTTGAAAATACAAGCAGTAACATTTAAAAAAATCCTTTTTTAAAACTTTCATAATACTTCCCAACCTGTCTGCTCTACTCCTCTCTAAATTCTTTCTACAACTAAAATATCTAGAGAGTGATTCCTAATTATGGATAATGCAAACTACTTCCTTTCTGGAAATCGTCCTAAAGCTCCCATAAATGCCATGGGAATTTAGAATCTTCTACAAGCCATTCACACTCTCCTTGTACACCTTTTATTTTTGTTCTCATATTCTCTCTCCTCTATGGATGCCAATTTACAGTTGACACTTCTGAATTTTCTATTCCATGGATAGCTTATTGATGATTGCTTCTCACATCTGAAACAGTAGCCTCATTACATATTCCCATTAAAGGGTAAGGGTGTGTGTGTGTGTGTGTGTGTGTGTGTGCGCGCGCACGCGTGCTTGTGTATGGTGTATATCTATCTATCTATCTATCTTTTATCTATCTTATTTTATTATTTAGAGCAGTTTCAGTTTTGCAGCAAAACTGAGAGGAAGGTATAGAGATTTCCTATAACCCCCCCCCCCCCCGCCTCCGCCTCCACACCTGCACAGCCTCACTCATTATCAACATCCCCCATCAGAATGGTACATTTGTTACAACTTACAAACCTACACTGATACTTCATCAATTACTCAAAGTCCACAGTTTACACTAGGTTCATTCTTGGCATTGTATATTCTATGATTTTGGACAAAATATAAAGACGTATTATCTACTATTATAATATCACAGAGAGTAGTTTCACTGCCCTAAATATTCTCTGTACCCACCCACCTATTCATCCCTCCCTAGCCCTCCAACCCTTGACCTTTTTGCTGACTATATGGTTTTTGGCTTTTCCAAAATGTCGTAGATTGAAATCATAAAATAAGGCCTTTTCCAATTGGCTTCTTTCACTTAGTAGCATGCAGTTAAGTTTTCTCTTTGCCTTCCTGTGGCTTAATAGCTCATTTCTTTTTAGTGCTGAATAATATTCCATTGTTGTACGGACCACAGCTTATTTATTCATTCACCTACTGAAGGGTATCTCAGTTGCTGGAAGTTTTGGCAATTATGAATAAAGCCAACATAAACATCGAGGTTTTTAAAGTTTTTCTTCAGGTTTACCTTCTTCCAGGATACCTTTCCCAAAAGGAAACCTCTTTTTAAATTAATTCGTCAAATTTTAAGTAACACAGCAATAGCCAACTTTCTTAAGTAATCACTTCAACTACTGGCTCTCTTATCTCTTTTACATAATGACCCCCTTTAGGAGCTACAGTTGTTGTTTTCTACCTAGCCATCTTGAATTTCCTGTTTAGGCACCAGGCAAACATTCAATGACTTCATTCCACTGAACATGAAATGCCAGCATTTCACAAATGAAAATAATTGCAATGTCTGAATCTAAATATAACCCAGTGCCTGTGGTATTGGTTGTTTTTTGTTTTTGTTTTTGTTTTTTTTTTTTTGATAACTCGTCTCTCCATAAACATAGCCCAGGTTTTGGTACATCTATAATTTAGTTCCTGAAGGGAGAAGGAGTACATTGGGATTTCAGGCAAGTAAACTGACTTGGTGGGAAAATTCAATCTTTGAAGGCTCTTGGTATTGATTGTATCATAAATTTAGAAAACATTGCCTGATCAGCAGTCCTATTCTAAAGGGATGCTGTGGCAAGAAAAGTAGTAGTCTCTGGAGGCCAGCTGTGACATTTGGAGCCAGATGCCTGGCATACATCACACAGAAGGCACAGGCTATATTTGGTGACATGACTCAACCTAACCAAATACAGGCAACTGATAGTGTGACTCTGGGGAACTACACTGCCAAATTCTACAGCCTAGAAAAGATCCTACCCCAAGTAGGCACTTCTACACTAGGGATCTGTGAATTGGAAAGACTCGGTATTTATCAAACAGACTGACAGAATAGGTGCAGGAGGAGCTCTTTAAAGAATAGTATGTGCTATCATATCCTTTCAAGACTATCTAATCAACCTAATCAAAGAAATGAAAGGAGAAAAGACGAGAAGGAAGTATTATATTAGCATTGTATATATGGATTACTTTCACAGTTAGATATAATGTGAATTATTTTCTAAAGAGGAACTCAGATATTATTGCTACCGGTGACTCATCAGGAACTAACACAATAAATGCTTCCATTTCAAACACAAACACTGAAAAATATCAAGTGTCCTATACTGCTTATTGGGTTTCATACTATGACCTTCTCTTTTTCATAGTTATGCAGCATTGTTGGTGATGTGGTATAGCCAGGAACAATACTAAGGAATAACTCTGCAAGCTTGTCCAAAACACAACCATGTAGTCTTATCCAGTGAAAAGTACTATGAAATTTTAAGTTTGGTTTTTTTTTTGGCCCAAGCTATAAAAACTTGAGTACTCCAAGGAAAAGAACGGCAATTTTCAATGAACATCATTAAAAATTTCTAACTCACATATGTATATATACATATATATAAATTTGTAATTGTTTTTTAGAGGTGCTACTCCTACTGCTGCTAATTTTGTTTAGTTCACATCTAAGTGAATCAAAGCTATACAGCCATAAATGTTCTTTTAATGGAGACACCACCCACCTCTTACACATCTGTTTTTTACCAACACTGCCTGAGATTTGCAGCAAGATGGCGCTGTGGGGATTTGGACAACAGACAGGCTCAAGCTGTATAATAAATTCACTGGTTGCAAATACCAACTTTATACTTAGACAAATGCAGAGCAGTATCAATAATGAACTAATAAAAAATGTGCCCAATATGCTCTGCAACTTAATAACATAAAGATTATTTTTAATTTATATTATTGATGTAAAAATAACTTCCCAAATGAAAATCAATAACCTTATTCTATTTCCTGACCTGTCGCTACAACCAACTTTCCATTAAGACATTTCTGCAAAAATCACATAGGAGGAAGTGGCTGGGACTGATATCAACTGGAGAGTCTTGCTCCCTTCCAAAGAGACATATAAAATTCATTATATGAAACTCAGAGTTTAGGCTAAACAAAAGCCCACTGAGATGAATTTGGCTTTCAGTTTTAAAGCCAGGGCTTATTAAAAAAAAAAAAAAAAAAAAAAACCTTGAATTCATGCCTTCTCTCCGTTCTCACATCAGACACTCCAGCCATGCACAAGTACTGGTTCACAGCTTCTACTTCTGGGTCACCCCCTCTCTGGGCTGCCTCCTCTCCCCGCCCTCCACTGTCTCACCTCACAAACCTTTACCTCTTGTCCAGTGGGAAGTCTTCCCTGCCCCAAGCCACCCACTGATTCAGATAACCCAAAGTGCTGCACACTGCATCTCACTGACACATATGACATCACATGTAAGTTACTCAATTTAAAGTTATCTTTTCCTCTAAGGCAACAAAATCTTTGAGGACAGATTTTGAGTCTTGTATCCCAGAGCCTGGAACAGGAGAAAGAAATGTATTCATTCCCCAGCTGTTGAATGAATGAATGAATGAATGAATGAATGAATGAATGAATGAAACAAAAACAGCAATTGGTGGTCTCTCTGCTTTGAAAGATTTAGTAAAAGGATAAAATCAAAAACAGTTTTGTCTTATATAAACTATCTTAAATTACTTAGCTTTCTTTACTGAATCTCAGGAAGACAGAGATCCATATTTTCATGATTTCACAAAGCTGCCTTGGCACATTCCTAAGATAATGTTTTGCGGAATAGCAAGAAAAGTCCTCCAGTACACAGTAGGTACATAATTAATACTAAGTCCTTTCCCCTCCCCAACTCTAAGTGAGAGGAAACCAATAATTTTCTACTTATGAGAGAAAGGAAGAGGGAGAATTACTTTTGGCTAGTAAGTCCCAAACTGGAACTTTGGAGAAGGGAGTGGCAATCTGGGGGATTTTTCAGTTTCAGAGAAATGAAAAGTTTGCTAGTGTCCTTGGTTACAAACAGTGATACAATTCTTCTCTGGGGGAGAAAAGAGGAAAAAAACCTAACTCCCTACTTCTATAATAGCCAAATTGTCAATGAAGCCAGAAGGATTTTTAGGAAAGGAAAATCCTCCTTGGAAAATTTTTAAATTGAATTTTTAGTTTTAAAAATTCAATTTAAAAATTTTCCAAGGAGGATTTTCCTTTTGCACAAGAAACTCAAAATTAACTTTTAAATTATTATAGAAGAGTTGAAAAACAGAAGATAACACTGGCAAAAAAAAAAAAAAAACAAAATCTGTAAGTCAATGGAATAAATTTCTATAGATTAAGGAAGGTTTCATAATAAAGGAAAGATCATTTCACTATAACTGAAGGCAGGTGCAAAGCTGCAAGATCTAAAAGCATTTAAGAATTTTAGGCAGAAGGGAATGTCTAGAGAGAAGCTAGCAAGGAACTGACCCAATTAAGGAATGCAAAAGATTTCCTACTGCCAGGAAAGCTAACAACAAACCAGCAAGCAGGAAGGCTATTTTTATCCTTGCCAGAAGCCTCTTGACTCTGGATGCTACATTTAGAGGGCAGAGCAACAAGATAACTTGCCTTAAGAGGATGTTATGATACCAGTGATTAATGGCAATTTTTAAGTTCTAAAAAAAAAACAGGGACAGTTTTTGTCCAAACCAAACCAGCCAAGGCCTATTTAAATAATTAAAAAGTAGATAATATAATGGGGGGAGAAAAATAACACACCAACGACTGATAGAAAAAAATTAAGTTATCCAGAAAAAAAGCCAAGGCAGTAAATTAAAAACCTTGCAAAAAGGTTGATTAAAAGAAGTCTGTGTTGTGAGAAACACATTTTTAAGAAACTAGTGAATAAAGAATTACAGAACTGCCTCCAAAGTAAAAAACCATTTTGAGAAATGTTCTCTGTACTGACATGAACATTAAAAAAAAAAAAAAAAAATCAAGATAAGCATAAAATCCCTAGGACCCCAGGCTAGGTCACTGTAAGTGATTGAGGCCTTTAGAGACGAGAGAAATGAGAGAAATGACTAAAAGAATCTAATTAGACCTATTTTTATTGACCACAGAAAACTAAAAAGAATTAAGAGATTTCCTTACTTAGAACCATTATTTTATAAAATAGAATACTACCTCTACACTGATGAAGAGCTGCCCTTAAAACTAGTCACTGAAGTCTAAACATCTAAAAATAATCGACCAAGTCACTAGTTGGCTTTCTGCATATAGACCTATCATCAACTCTAATCACTTGTTGAATATAAAATCCGATGACTTTTTGAACCTTAATGAAGAATGTACTTGAATTTCATACCTAATCTAAGAATTCTACTGTTTTCTATTTCTCAGAAGTCCCTATTTTCTCCTATAAATACTCAAGGCTCTGAGTCTTCTTCATTAGGCTTCAAAATCAGATACCAAACAGGCCGTTCAGACATCTCTGCTAGCCAGGCACGGTGGTGCATGCCTGCAATCCCAGCTACTTGGGAGGCTGAGGCAAGAGGACCATTGTAGGCCAGCCTGGACAACTCAGAGAACTCGTCTCAAAATAAAAAGGGCTGGGGGTGTAACTCAGTGGTAGAATACCCCTAGGTTCAATTCCTAGTGCCACAAAATAAATAAAAAAGTTCTGCTGATTATTTGGAGAATAAGCCACATGAGGCCAGGCATCTGTTTTTAGTGGCTGATATATCCTCAAAGCTTAAAATACTGCCTGGCACACCATATGCTTATGTGTTTGTTGTATGAATGGCCTCATGGCTTGGACTTTATAGATGCTCCTGAAGTGGAGGAAAGGTAAGGGTGGGAAGGGAGAGCAGTGACTCTGAATCACTTGGTGACTGCACATGCTTAAGTCCTATGACAGACCTGGTGAATCAGAATCAGGGGAAAGAAGAAGCCAGCTTGGGAAAGTTCCCTCAGAGATTCTAACTTGACTTCCATTCATCAGTATGAAGCCATCAACTGTGACATCCAACTCTTATACAGAATATCATCATGATACAGATTTTTAAATTCAGTCCTCAGACTCCTAAATTGAAATTAGGAAATGTTAATGCCTACCCTGTCAAAGCATACTAAGTTAAGGATATAAATTTTCTTACACTTGTTTTCCTCTGAAAGGCTCAACAATAAACGTCTATGCCATTGAATCAGGAGCAAGAGGCTGTGTGTTCCTATCTTGACCCACTAGAGACCAGAAAGCTGAGTAATTTTACAGAGCTACTGTATCTCTCTGAGCTTTGACTATTTTCAACTATAAAATGGAGATCACAAAATTCAAATTAAAAAATATAAGGGAGCCGGGCGTGGTGGCACACGCTTTAATCCCAGCATTTGGGAGGCTGAGACTGGAGGATCTGGGTTCGCGGCCAGCCTCAGCTACCTAGTGAGGCACTCCGCAACTTAGTGAGACCCTGTTTCAAAATAAAGAATAAAAAATAGGGCTGGGGGTATAGCTCGGAGGTAGAATGCCCCTGATTTCAATCCCTAGTACCGCAAAAAAAAAAAAAAAAAAAATATATATATATATATATATATATAAATATAATATATATTATATATAACTATATATATATATTATAAGGAATTAGAGATAATTCTCAGAAGGGACACTGAGTAAAAGACAAGTGGTGTCTGAAGTGCCCTTTTGCTTGGACCAGGTATCATATAATGTCTATAATGTTCCAGATCTACCTCAAAATGGAAAAATGCATCAAAAGTCCTTCAGTCTACCCAGTACATAGAATATGTTTAAATGTTTAAAGTAGTAGTACCTGTCTCCCCTCCTAATGAGAACAATAATAGAGTGTCCCCACACCCTAGCACTGTCTCAAAGGGCAAAGCGACGGTTCCAGATGTCAGAACGGAAGCTCCAAAGTGATATTTGGTGGAGATGACAATCTAGGATAAAGTAGGTGACCTCCTCACTCTATTCTGTCCTCTTCATCACCATTTCCTCTATTAAAGTCCTTTTTATACTATGTTCTCTTTAGTAACCAGGAACATTCTAATGGCAGGAATATAAAGCAGAACAATCAGAGAAGTTCTCTACCACAGTATTTCATAACCTTTTGTAACTATCAAGACCTACTTTGAGCAAAAGATTTCATAAAGGCTTCCCTCCATCATAATGATTGAAGACCTCCACACCTTAACCCAGTGAGTACAAGCAAAACACCAGAACTCTTAGCCAAATAATCTTAGTAACAATTTAAATTCAGCAACACATTTATATGTGTTTTGATTGGACTACACCAGCATCCACATGCTTTTGGAAGATAACCATGCATAAATAAGTGACATATCTATTATCTAATTAGAATGCTTGGTCATTAATGGGTTCGCTGGCTCCATCAAATAATTCCCATGGCTGAAGAGGCCCATGGTCCACAAATGAAGAACATAAACTTTTCATGAGGCCAGGTTTAAACAACTGTTTCCTAAATAGGTTTTAGGCTTTATCTCAAGATGCAGTCTAGAAGGAAAGACTTTACTAAGTTTGACTGATTTCTGGTTATAACCCTTTTAAAGCTACTCACTGTCAAATACTTTCATACCAGACTCACATGATATTCATGTGTTACTTTGTCATTAAACTATAAAAACTCTCAATTTCATAATGTAAGACCATATAAAACTGCCTACAGTTATTTATTTATTTATTTGCGGTACTGGGGATTGAACTCAGAGGCATTCTACCTCCGAGCTATACCCCCAGCCCTATTTTTTATTCTTTATTTTGAAACCGAGTCTCACTAAGTTGCGGAGTGCCTCACTAGGTAGCTGAGGCTGGCTGCAAACTCGGATCCTCCGGTCTCAGCCTCCCAAATGCTGGGATTACAAGCGTGCACCACCACGCCCGGCTCATGCCTACAGTAATTTAAAGGCCCTAAGCTCTACCTATCTGCTGATACAGGTGAGGAAAGAGAAGTGACCAACCTAAGGCCACACAGTTGGCAGTGGCAAGCCAGATTTGAACACAATTCTAAATGTTTCCCCTTTTATTTCTTAACACTTCAGGAAGTCTATTATATGTTAACTTCTGATCATTACAATAAAGAGATCAAGTAGCTTATTTAAATATCTCTTAGTCAACCATGTTAGACATTTATTAATTGAAGTATTATAGCCAGTAGAAGTTAAGATTTTTTAAAAGTTCTTTATACTTCAATTAATCGTGGCTGCTCTTCAGATCTAAGATTTGCACTGTATTGTTGGTTTCTCAAGCACTAAAAGGGGTCCTCTAATTGGTTGACTCCTCCTCCTCTTTCCCAATGTACAGCAACTGGCATCTGCCCAACTGGATTCCAAAGAGATTGTGGAACTGCTTTTCCTTCAGAGTTCCACTAATGTTCTTAATTGACTGGTTACCAGGTAATACCCAGAATAAAACAAAGCCTTGCTTTTAGATCTGAGTGCACTGGTATGGGACTGAATTCAGAGCCAGTCAATTAGAAAAAATAATGAAGCCTACAGGCAGCATATGCTGATCATCTCAATATCTTTTTCAGAGTAGTTACTACTTTAAAACTAGATAAAAAAAAATTCTGACATACAAACTACTGGTGAACAGCAACAAATTCACTGAGAATTTTTTCCTTCTTTAAAGCTTTGCAACATGAGGGAAAAAAACACAAATCAGGTACATACTGCTGATAAATTAATCAACTGCATATGATATTCAAGTAGAAGTTCCATGCATGTCAGGAAGAAATGACTTTTGTGGCACAATTGTGAACTGTTCCCTTTTTCCTGTTGCTAAACTGAATGGGAAGTGAATCTGGATATTTTTATGGTAGCTATGAACTATGGAGTCTTGCTCTCCCTCCCCCAAAGTCACCTAGTAACATTACAAAACAGGATCAAGGGAGGCCTTCAGATTGCCATAGACAACAAAGGCTGATTAAGCAGGTATTAATATACAGAAGTGTTTTAGTAGCTGCCAGAAAATGAGAAAGCAGGAGTCACCTCTCTATATGGTTTTATGAGATTTAACAGAAAAATTTTAGAGGAAAAAAGAAGTAACACTATCAAAAGGTATAGAATATACTACCTTAATGTGGACACAGAGCATAAGCAACATGGATCGCTATAATTGTTGCGGACCCCCTTCTCTTTGACTTTTATATAGTAGGGCAGCCCCTAATATTTATAATTGATAAACTGCTGAAAGTCCAAAAACATTACTACTTAAACGATATTCAGATTTTACTTTTGAGTGGAGAATATTATTCTCCATTCTACCTGGTTAAACCCACCCATATTTAAGTTCTATGCAATACTTAATGTAACAATGTAAAGCATTGGAGAAACATACTTGTTAAATTTGCTGCTTGATTACTGCTTGTTTTCTAATTTGTAATCTCTAAAAAGTATTTAACTACCACATCTATTTTTTTTATCAATCCTGAATGTGTATCAAACAAAGTTAAATCATAGCAGCCACAGAAAATGAGTCTGAATATAACTGAAAAGAAAAAAAACGTTAATGAGGTAGAAGAATATTTTAAAGAAATGCTTAGGGCAACATAAAACGTTTACTTTCATACCCTCCTACCCCTCTATACCCTCACCTCTCACCCAGGTAACACCAGAGTTCTGACAATGTTTTAAGATGACCAGATTTTACCTACTCACAATAGATGCCTGTGCTCAATGTTCAAGATGAAAATAGGAGGACTGCTTAAGTAATTGTGGACTCACATCATGGATGACATAAGACAAATTCTTCCTTTGTGACAGCCGCTGATATGATTTTCAAAACAAATAAAAACCAGGGCCAAATATCCTAACACAAATGGGGGGAGGGAAGAGGGCAGAGGATCACTACTTTCGACTTTCAGTCAGTATTGTGTAAGAAAGCAGGGCACATGAGGATCTGGCCAAGGCACAAGATGTGTTTAGTATAAACTGAACTGAGTTGGTTTCAGTTCAGAGACAGTGAGGTAGATCTCAATCCAAGTCTATGAGCGAATCAACATTCACACATCACATTTTTTCTCTCCCAGGCACTTCCCCTTTACCTCCTCCCTTTAAAAAAACAGACCAAAAAGAGAAAAAACAAAAAAACCCAGCAACCCCCAATCTGAAAAGGTGCAGTCACACGCTGTTCAAAGTCCACACCTTAGTAAGCTCTACCCACACAGGGCCATGAGGAATCCAAGAAATCTTCATCAAAAGTAAACAAGAAACCAGTAAACAAGGCCCGGCACCAGGAGTAAAATAAAGAAAACCATGCCACACGACTTGCCCTCTCCTTCCTCACAACAGAAGTTACCTCAACACAGAAGCCCAGGTCCCATCCTCTGGCACAACTAAATCCAGGCAAAGAGAGACTGTTTAACAGGATGTTCCATGTCCCTGGTTAGGAAAGGGAGGGTTCAGAAGGAGAGGAAACACACTTCATGTCTAAACAGCCACACACAACGTTAATTGTGGTCCAGTTTAAATTATACCCTTTGCTATGTACCTCCCTCCATTACTCATGAGACTTCTAGAAGGAAGGCAAAGTTCTGCTCTCTGGAGACCCTGCCTCTCCCCTGCTCTGCTGCCTTGAATTACATGGTATCACCCAAATAGAACAAGAAAGAACCAGCGAGTTCAGGAAGGCTCCAGCCAGGCATGCAGGGCAGCTGCCTCTGGAGCCTGAATCCTCAACACTTGTAGCATTTAAAGATCCCTCAGTTTGTCAGAAGACTTTTGGGACCGGGTAACAGTCATTTATTTGGAAGGAGAAATTTGATTATGAATTCAAGTAAAATTAGCTGGCTTGTATTGCCCATTTCTTCTTTATGGTACTTTGTATCGTGCCCCATTATAAGTCCCTTAAAGAAAAATGTCCATCTAATCCCTTAAAAAGGTCAAGGGTGATTAGGGTGCAGTCATCTGTTATGGAATTGCCATAGGAAAACCTATTTAAATAGAAAAAGGTTAAATACTGTAAGAATGATACCACCACACCATTCCTACTTGAAATAATCATTCTAATATTAAAGCAATAGAATCTCTTTTAGTAAGAGTTTCTTTTATTTTTAAATTTTTTTATTCATGCCAAATTTCAAGTTTATAACGTGATATAAGTAAATGACAAAATTTGGTCTTATATTCAGCAATTTTCAGCGGTTTCTAGAGCTAATTTAATCTACATAAAGTTAGTATCCATATAAAATCTGTTCTAAAACATCAATATATTAGTATATAACAATATGTTCTCCAACATAGAAAACTAAGTAAATGCAATTTGGAATGTAGGGACATTAAGACAATTGAGTATCAAAAGGAAAGTTAGGGGTTTTCAGCTATTATTTATTATATCTCTTTTTAAAGTAGTACTAATTAAATTCAAAAAATAAATTCCCAACAATAAAGACACATAATTTAAATAACTGTCCCAACAGTCATTCTTTTATGGTGATATAAAAAAAAGTCCTATGTGAAATTAAAGAAACAAGCTCTGTGTACCAAACTTCAAGTTTCATGACTTTCTTTTGGAGAGATTATAAATTCTTTTGCTTAGCAACAAAGACAAGAGGCACAGATGGAATCATTACTTGCCCACTCATTTAAGCATTTGTTTCAAACAAATTTATAGCAATGAAAAATAGTGGGGGAAGGGTCCCTAAATATAATGTAAGAAGATATCAAGAGTGTTTTAAAATGTAAGGTCACAACATCTTTGGCAATCAGAAATTAAAATCAAAGCATTTTTGGAGTAGATCCATGACTCTTAAAATTCTTATTAAATGAATGCATGAAGCAAGGGAGGCAATAACGCGTTCAGCTGTGTAACAAGAACCCACTGCATACTCTACATATGCAATAGGCTTCTTCGGCACATGGGAATATGTAAAAACTGGCACCCTACACGACTTGCATTTCTGAATGCAATCACTATTGCTTATATTAAATTAAATATTTGAAATGCCTGAAACTCACAGGAATTGGATATGCTAAATTCCCCTCTTCCAAAAATTGAAAGAAAGATACGTTCTAAAACAATGTGAGGAGAAAAGACTTCATCTTCACCATATTTCAAGGAAAAATATGATATTCTGACATAATTTAGTTAATATCTGAAGAACTATAATGTTTTGACAACAAATCTTTGCTCTCACAATAATTTTGTTTTCTTGTTTTGGCTTTCTTGTAGAATGAAACATCCTAGATACTGCTTTCATGTATCAGATTTAAAATACTCAGCCACTTTTGTGAAACTATAAATTGTTATATTTTGCCTGGCATCTGATAATTTTTGTCTCTTCACCCAGTGCTGTCTCCTTCTGCCTCCATTCCATAAACTACTACTGCTTGGTTGATATCTGTATCTCCTTATTCCTTTCACACAGGGGAAAAGGGCTACTTAATTTTCAGAGGTGTCTCCTACTACACGCGCTGAACATGACACTGCTTTATGAATCTTCATTTCACTGTGTCCAACCTAGGCCCCAGAAGGTAAAAACAAATGTATTCATATGTGGTTTTAATCTATTTCATGCTGCTCCATTTCTAAATAATCAGTACCAATTTCACAGGGGAGGAAAAAAACTATGAATACAGTAAAATACAATACTCCTGAAATAATCACCTGGACATCTATGATACTAAAATATTTTTCTATCCAGAAGAAAATTCTTGATAAGCCTAATAATATTGTAGCAATGTAGAAGCTGCCATCAGGAGATCAAAACTCAAAATTAGTCTGTAGCTCTGGCTCTTATGAGACTGGGTGTACAGCAAAGAAAACGAAGTCAGTCTCTGGGGATGAGTTCTGTGGACTATCACTGGCGCTGGTTACGGAGAAGGCAAGACACAATTTCTAGGATAAAAATAGCATACAGACCTGCCAGCTGGCCAGAGAAAGGACAGAGAGATAAGGTATAGGGAGGAACCTTTTCCTCCCCAAAGAGCTGAGCACCTGTACATGGAGAAAATGATAGTCGCTTTGAAATTCGTAGGACAATAATTTAAAATTAATTTTTTTTTTAACAAAACCTGATATAGTCAGGTATGGTGGCACATGCCTGTAATCCCAGTACTTGGGAGGCTGAGACAGGAGGGTCACAAGCTCAAGGACAGCATCAGCAATTTAGGGAAACTTTATTTCAAAATAAAAAAAGGGTTGTGGGTTTCACTTGGAGATAAAATGCTCCTCAATTCAATCCCTAGTATAAAAAA
>PVLC010019937.1:0-29916 GCA_004027655.1 Graphiurus murinus | reverse complement strand
TGGGGATAGAACTCCCAGGGCATTCTACCTCTGAGCTACAGCCACAGCCTCTTTATTTTGAAACAGAGTCTCACTAAGTTGTGGAGGGCCTCACTAAGCAGCTGAGGCTGGCCGAGAACCTGAATCCTCCAGTCTCAGCCTCCCAAATGCTGTGATTACAAGAGTGCACCACCACACCCAGCTCAGTAATTTTTAAAATGACATATTTTTTATCCAACATAGTGGTCTTCTTTCCAACTTAGTTCATTCTTTTTCAATATAGAAGGGCTTTATAGTAACGCCCAGTGAAGGTGGAAATTTCTCAGCTCATTGTGTTCAGTATTATAGCTGTTGTTTTAAAACTTCCAGTGAATATGTGGTAAAATTTTCTCAGTAGAGGAATGCCAACATTACTGCTTGTCATTTAAATTTTTTTTTCTTGAATTACCATGTACCATATAAGTTTATACTCCACTCCCACATGTGCAAAAAATTAGTATAGTCAATGCACAGAGCAGCAAGTGATAAGCTTAGGGAACATGAGGATGACATGCTACTCTGCTCATTTCAATGCTACATGCAGCTCAAGGCCCTTATATGGTCTGTATCTCAAATATACATATGCATTGATAAGAGATAACATAATGATTACTGGTGGGTTCCAAACAGACCTTGAATTTAATCATTTATTACCTGTGGGACCCTGACAGTTTTACTTATTATCTCTCTGCTGCATCTTCTTCATTTTAAAAACAGTTAGTATGACTTTATGATTTAGAGGTTTTCAGTGGAGATTAAATAAAAGAATATATGTGGAGTCCATAGCACAATGTTCTTTTCATTCTTTGCAAGCACTTGATAATCGCAAGCTGTTGTCATTATTACTATGTGGTTGGGGTAATGTTAACATCTGTGACCAGCGTCTGTCTCAAATGGAACAGCGTTGGTGTGTTATTTTATTCTTTTTTTTTTTTATGGTACTAGGGATGGAACCTAGGAACATTATACCTCTGAGCTACATCCCCAGACTGATTTTATTCTTTTGTTTTGAAACAAGGTCTCACTATGTTGCAGAAAGCCTTACTAAGTTGCTGAGGCTGGCTACGAAACTGCAACCCTCCTGTCTCAGCCTGCCAAGTAAGTACTGGAATTACAAGCATGTGCCAACACACCTGGCTATTTTATTATTTAATACTTTAGACAGGATTTACGAGAAGATGGTGTTTATATGCATATCAGAAGTAAAGGAATAATGAGTGTCCTGGTTTCAACTACAAGAAGCAGAAGACTCAACTAACAGAGGCTTAAACAATAAGGACAATTTATTATGTCATATGTCAAGGATTCTTCCATAGAGAAAGGGTACTAAGCGATTGGTTAATTCATAAGCTCACAAATTTTACCAAAATCTTGGGCTTTTCAATCTTTCTTTCTATTGTCCTCAGCATGTCGTATCAATTACTTTCCCAGCCTGGCAGGATGGCTATAGCAATTTCAGTGAGCTTCTCACAGGTTGTCCAAAAGTTGCATGAAAAGGTATCTCTTCCTTTTGTCTGAAGAGTATAGAAAAATCTTACTAGAAGATTTTGTCTCATGTTTCTGTGGCCACAACTGCACCCCATGCTCTTTTACACAAGAAGTGGGGGTGGAAATGCTGCTAGGGTGGGTAACCAGCAGAATCTGACCCATGGAGTCCAGAAAGCAGGGGTTGAAAGCAGCATAAAAAAGAATAATCAATTAGTAACTGTACCACATCTAACAGAGAAACATTCTATGAATTCTTGGGGAAATTAAAAAAAGAAAGAAAGATGGCAACATGTCACAAAGTAGACAAATAAATGATAACATTTTATGAAAAAATGAAATATAGATATAGAATTAAGTAATACAGCAAATGTACAGAATTATAAAGCAGTATTATCACATTACTTATCTATAAACAAGTGATATTATTCCTGTATCATTAATTAAACTTCCCTCAAGGGAAATAACATCATTTTATTTTTAGTATTAGCATACCACATGGTATGGGTGTTTTGGTTTTTTTTTTTTTTTTCAGTTGTTATCTGGACACTAACACTTGAAAAATAAACAGGGGAATCCTAGAAAAGTTAAATGATCTACATTACACAATTTGCAATTCAAGAGGAAAATTATAATGATAAACTAAGCACTTAGCATGCATATATAATGCTATAGTTGGATTCTTAGGCTTACTGAAAAATGATAAGCATAAAAACACTTACACAAACAATGAAGTAAATCACACTTTAGTTCAAAGCCATCACAGAGGCTATAAAATTCCTGCCTGTGCATTTTTGAATTCAAAAATATTGATGATTTATATATACTATGTATTGAATCAAAATGATCATCAAGAGAGTGACCAGTAAATATTTAATGGATTTGTGAACATTAGGTCTATTATTTTTAACTTCCTTCCATTATAGGTAAAAGGAATATTGAAAAAAAAAATTCACAGTGGTGTTTTCTGCTGAAGACACCATGTTTTTAAAGGCTCTGAACTCATAAAAGTTTTAAAGCTAATAGAAACCTTATAAATTATTTCACCCTAATTTTACTAATGAGATCCAGGTAGAGAGCAGTTAAGTGACTTCTCCCAGTTTATGTAGCTGGCTGGCTGCTTGCTAGGACTGGTGCTCACCCTTTTTAGATCCAGTTTCACAAGATCATTCCAATTTCTCCTCTAACGTGTTATGGTCTTTGAAATGTTTTCTTCTCTTTCACTTTTGAATACACAAATGGACATTTTAAAGCAGGCAAATAACCTATTTCACTTAAATTATACACACCATCCTGGAGAGCTGGATTCTATTTTAAGTTGTCTGTGCTTTTATTTGCTCAGGTTCGGACTCTAATTCCTAGAATGATTACTTCCCTGGAAATTGGGGAATCTAAACACGACTCTGTTCCTTATGAGTACCCCATCCTTAGTGTTATGTAAAAGAATATTTAATAACTAGAAGAATAGCTACAACAGTTACATTACAGAACAGAAAATCAAAGTGGTTCAAAATGCCTTCCCCAAAGTCATGTATGTTTTTGCAGGGGGATTGGCCTGAATAAAGGCTTTTATCTCCAATCGTTGGTCCTGCACTTTTCTCATCTTTCTTCCAAACTAAAATAACCCAAAAGGGGACATAGCCCAAAATTATCTTCTGAATACACCTCTGGGTCTACATTACATTGCTTAAGCCATTATCTATTTGATATAAGCACACCCTATATGTAATTTCACCTGGTCTCATTACTGTGCGTGCCCATTTCCTACCTTGGTAAAATCACCCAACTATTTTCTGCTTCAGAGATTCATTTCTTCAAGAAATATTTGTTAAGCATCTGGTGTATTCCTGGCATCCTAATAAGCTCTGGGAATACACTGGTAAGCAAGAAAAACACAATTTCATTCCTTACAGCGCATTTAGTACAGCAGGGAAGGAAGGCAATTAGATCACTAAAGTCACGGTGCTGCTTGCTCTGATCCAGAAATTATGGAGTGGGAGAAAGCACGGAACAAGAACACCAGCTAGAACTTCCAAAGAGTTACCCTGAAACTGGTCAGTGGAGGCTGAATAGAAAATTCACAGGTAAAACAGGCCAACATCATTTTTACAGATGTGTTTGGTAATTCCTCCTTATTTAGCAACAAAATTGTTCAAAAAATAATATTTTAAAACCTGGAAGCTTATCGTTTGGAAATGTTAAGTCTTTGCCCCAGGATTTATGTGCCACGTATTAGATTTCAACATTTCTTGGAACTGAATCTTGATAGCTGAATTTAATTTCTGCTGTAGTTAGGATTGCCCATGGAAAGGTCACTTTCCTAGAACTAACTATGCCAGTATTATCTGAGATCACAAGGCTGTCCCCTACTCCTTGTGAGACATCTCTGGGGATCCAGGGAGAGGACTCAAACTGGCATCAAACATGTACCTTATTGACAATTATTGGCTGCCACCATTGAGTGTATGTTCTGAACGTAGCTAAAATCCTCTTCCCTACTTTTCTTCTAATTGATTCAAAATGGAGTATGTGTCTTTTCAAGGGAAAACTATACCTAGGTGTCCAAATGCTAAAGACTTACCTTGATTATTTCCCCCATTACATTTCCTAAGGCGCTATGTTGGTATATAAGCATTTCTTCGGACTAAAATGACACATGCCTAGGGCAATCACCAGTTATTGCAGCCCTCTTACTTGGGAGAAGTAGGAATTAGAAAGGTCAGTGTTCAAAATTCCTGCTGTGCCTATCTGGAGTTGTATATTTTTATAGAGGAAAAGAAAATTGCAGTTACTGTGACTAGCCTCTGGCCAACTCAGAAAATTGGGGCAAAGTTTATCAAAGTATGATAGAGTTTTGACCCAACATCTGATGTTTTACCAATTAAATTATTTTGATGCCAAAGCGTATTGCATAAAACTGCTGAATTAGTTAGAAGGCTATACTACTATAAACATGATACTTGATGATAATTCACCTTAAGAAAAATTAAAGTTTACTTCTTTCTCATGTTAACAGCTCAAAATGAGCGTTCCAATTTTGGGAGTTGTCTCTGTTTCACAATTTTTTTTTAAGTGACAAGGTTCTATTAAATTAGTTAAATGAATTTTATTTGTTCCTCCTTGCTCTAGGACATTCTACTTGCTTGAATAGTAAATCAGGTTGCTATAGGTAACAGTTAATGAGAAGGGGAGAGGGAGCATGGAGGAAGCCCAAGAAATGTATGCTTCCATCCATAATTCAGAAGTGAAAACACAGTCCTGTGTCCACACACAACTGACATACGGACTCACCAGTGTCATCCTTGAAAGAGAAGCTACATGCCCAGCTCCAAGCATATTACAATGGAAAAAGAGAAGAGTGGATATTGGTGTGAGCCTAGCAGTTTCCATAACTATGTTTCTAAAACATAAATTGAATAGTATTGCTTTTTACCATAGATGGAATTATTGGCTCTGGAAAAAAAAAAAAGAATGCATATATTTTTTCATGAGCATGGAAATTTATTAGTTTAATAAGAAATTAGGCATATTTCCTTTTGGAAAATAAGTCTGTGAAACTTACTTATTGCTGCTTAACAAATAACCCCAACTCTTACACACTTATAGAAGGGGTCAGAAAACTTTTTCTGTAAAGGGAAAGACAGTAAATACTTTAGGTTTTTGAGACCACGGGGACTGTTTCAACTATTGACTCTGCCACTGTAGTGTGAATGTAGCCTTAGACAATGCAGAAATAAATGAGCATGACTGTGTTCTAATAAAACTTTATTTTCAAAATTAACTGGTGGTTGCTAGGTGTGGTGTCACATGTCTGTAATTCCAGTGCTTGAGAGACTGAGATAGGAAGATCATAGGTTTGAGGAGAGCCTCAGCAACCTAGTGAGATCCTGTTTCAAAATAATTTTAAAAGAAAGGGTTGGGGTGTAGAATTCTCTGAGGTAGAATGCCCCTGCCTTCAATTCTCAGTAAAACACATACACACACACACACACACACACACACACACACACACACACACACACACACACATACACACACACACACAAAACAACAACAAAAAATGGTAGGTGGTCTACATTTGGTCCATGGGCATTGTGAACCCCAGTCAAAAAGAACTACTATTTTATTTTTTCTCATGAGTCTGTGGGGTATAAATTGGTTTTCCAGTTACTGGAAAGGTCATCTAAGGCTGAATGGTACAGAATGGCATTAGTCACGTGACGGTGTTTAGTCTAGGGGACCTCACTGGTATGCTGGTATGGCTCACCCCCACCCTATGTGTTCTCTCCTCCCTGTGCCTAGTTCAGCTTCTTCACATTCTAGACTTAGGACAGCAAAGCCAGCCGGTCCTCCTGTGCACATGTTTGTTAAACCTCTGCTTTCATCAGGTTTGTTAATTTCATATCTGCCAAAGTAAGTCACTTGGCAAAGCCCAAATGGAAAGGGGAGAGAAAGGATCAGCAAAGACAGGTTGCAAAAGTGTTTGCACACTGGGATACGAGGTATTATTTTTATCTTTGTAACAATCTGTCACAAAAATCTTTGAAGTAATAAATTACTTATAATTCAATTTAACTTCAGCAATTTCTTTCAATGCTACAAAATTACTTAAATAGGTTTAAAAATGTTTTAGACAATCAAATGATCTTCACACTTTGTAAATGATAGAAAATGTGTATGTCTAACTTATTTTTAATAGTGCAAGAATTATATGCCACGGCCAAAAATGAAACAAGGATCTTAAGAATAAATAATCCATATTGAAGACTAACTAGATGAAAGAGTTTTTAGCTAGGCAACTAAGCAGGGTGATTTATAGACTGTTTAATCTTTGCTTAAATTCCTTATTTCCTGCAGTGCCTACCTTTAAAGTTTCAAGTTATATACACTGCCTGTCATCTTGATAGACACTGTGGCCTCTGGCTCAGAATATTCTATTAGAGATTTCTGAACAGCAGGGCATATAGCCGGCATCAGACCTCATATTAACTTATCAAGAAGTTTTGAAGAACTGAAGCCATGAATTTAATCTAATTTGGGGGAGTGGGTTAAACCCGAAGAGATGCCTTTAAGCATCTATATATAGAGATATTTGGTATGGCTCACCCCCACCACTAGTTCAGGCTTCTTCACATTCTAGAGTTAGGACAGCAAAGCCAGCAGATGTGCAGATGTTTGTTAAACCTCTGCTTTCATCAGGTTTGCTAATTTCATACCTACCAAAGTAAGTCACTTGGCAAAGCCCAAATGGAAAGGGGAGAGGAAAGATCAGCAAAGACAGGTTGCAAAAGTGTTTGCACACTCTTTATCTATCTATCTATCTATCTATCTATCTATCTATCTATCTATCTATCTATCTATCATCTATCTATATACCTACCTACCTACCTATCTATATGTCACCGCAGGAAAGAAAGAAGTTTTTCTACCCTAATCATACAGAAGAAATTTACAACATAATATTATTGTTTATCTTCTTTAAAAATTATAATAATATTTAGGAGGAAACCATCTCATTTTTATAGACAGTATTTTTGTTTTGTTTTGTTTGTTTTACAAATCCACCTTTCTTGGAATTTTGATGAAATAATTCAAATGCTTTCTAGTATGTTACAAATGCAAAGTTGTTCAATGTTCTGTATAATAGGCTGAATTAAATTACTAGAGTGCTATCATTATTGATGTTTACCATGTAGCAGGAATCATGTGAAATAGATCATCGATTGAAAGGCCTGAAGAATTTTATACAGATCTATCATGTCTATTTTTTCCTTTCAGGTGAAAACAGCTAAAGCTCATGAAGGTTAGGAATTTGCCCAGGGCACAGTGGTAAGCTGGTAAGCTAGCAGATGAGGAACAAAGCCGTAATTTGCCTGATTTAGGTGAGGCAATCATGATGGTACAAATAATTTCATCTTGGCTAATTTCAGTCTACCAGTGTGATGTCACTGAACATGATGTTGGAAGGAGATGCACATAATCAACTCTTATGAGTTAGTGGGAGGTGGCTCTGACATGCCCCATCAAGACCAGAGACATACTAGAAAGTAGGAGAGCTAGGTTTGGAGCTCCTAGTCATCCACAAAGTCCACTCTCTAAACCATCATTATACGATAATGCCTTCTGGACCTAATGAATTATTCACTCGACAAATCATAACAATTAGAAATGCCAGTGACATTTTTAATGCCAGAAACAGAGATGCCTCTTTATTCTATCTTGGAAATGAATACAGGAAATATTTTCTCTGAATTATGCAAATTACCATGTTAGAGACCATGAAAAATGTTTATGCTTCTTTTAATACATTCCCATTATTCTTTCCTTTCCTTCCTTATCTTATGCTTTTGCAATGTTTCTTAGTCATGCTTCTTACTCATGTTTCATTGCTACATTCATTTTAAATTCCTTATGTTTGGCTCTTAACCAGTTTCTTTGCTGTTTCAGACTGTTTCCCTCCTCCTCCTCCTTCTTCTTCATTTACTGATTTTTATTATTTCATGACATTATTCTCATATTTTAATTTGTTCTTTAATATTCTAATTTGAACAAAAAGTACATGAATAGAAGACCCATTACTAAAATATGGTAGGTTCATATTTTAAAAATTATTTACTTTCTCTGTACCAGAGCTTTCTTACCTGGAAATGGGGAAAATACCATTTGATGATTGATGGGAACACACACTAACTACTTGGAAACAACAAAACTTTTGAAAGCAATACTTTCTTTTTCATGAGAAGAAATGCAATTGTATTTGAGTACTTTACATAACACATCTTACTAAAAATTTCCATCCTTTGTTAAAATAATTAAGGTACTCATGAGAATTCCATTATCATTATCATGGATTGAAAAACTGCAAGTGAGATATTGTTTTTCCCAAATAATCTTTTATATGTGAAACTTAAAAATAAAGAAGGCAATTTTGCAATTTGTTATGAATTTCTATCTGATTGGTTAAGGGGGAACCTGAAAACATACCTGTGATGATAGACCAAGGCGTGTTTATACTATGCCAGAAAAAAAAGAAGGGGTTACAAACTCATCAGAATTTCTTCAAATGGCTGAATTGAAGTGAGTGGACACCCATCAAATTTTTTCTTATACACTTCTGTAGAAAAATCAAAGTAGATATTAAGTTGGTTCTTCTCTATATAATATGAATCCCATGTATATTTTCTTCCCATATATAAATACAATATGTTCTTTGAAACAGCTAATTTATAATGGGTATTTCTCACTGTTGAGAAGTAAAAAGAAAAAAAAAAAAACTCTTACCTGTTGTTTGGTGTGTCACTTTTATGGATCCATGGAAAAATGATTGACATCTTGACTTTCTGTTGAAATTATTTAATTTACTATATAGCATGTCCTAGGGTTTTGAAGAGTCATACAGAACAAAGAATAAGAACTTTTTCCCTGGTGCAATTTCAAATACATCCACTCAAATGAAAATACATGATAGGAAACAGAGCTAATTTTGAAGATTGAGGTTCAAATGAAATTATCCCAGCAATAGGAACAACATGGAAGTCTGTATCAGGAAATGAAGGCAGAAGCTAATTCAATTTTAAATAGTAGTTAATTAGAATTAAAATTAATACATAATATGTAAATCATGCATTATTCTACTGAAAAGAACATATAACAAAGTTCATGTTTTATGCCTTTTTATTTATTTTCTTTTCCTTGACTATGACCCTAACATTGCTGGTGTACCGTGGAAAGCCAAGTTACATATGGCCAAGAGAAGGTAGCTTAAGACTGTCATACATCGCAGGCTAGAAGGGAATCCTGGGGGATGAATCATGGAGTTGAAGTTTAACCAATATTCTTATAATAGGTGAAATGTGGTAATGATGGAATAAATGTTGCTTCTACATAAGAAAAATAACCATTACACATGATACTGCTGCCCCTCCCAAAGCCAAAGGATGCTCTTTACTACTTCAATGGTTTTAATATTAAACATGATCATTCAGCAAAAAGAACATGCAACTTGGCCATAACACAGATATATTGGCATTTATCCTAAAATTAAAGAACTTGATTTTCCCTTCTGTCTAGTATATGCCACTGTTTATGATATTTTTCTTCCAATTTTGATGTTAGGGTAATGTGTAGGCTTCACATATTAAAGCATAGTATTTGAGAGCTTTGGTATTTATTTAGGAGAAAGTATGGTGAGAATCGGTTTTTTGAATAAATTCTTGTACTTCAGGAAGTCCCATTTTTCTCATAATTCAAAGTTAGATTTTGATTAACCTGAAGCCCACACTAGTTTATTTTTTCTGTAAAAATATATCACTGATGAATATTTTATCTAAACCTATTCTAGTTTAAACAGATTGTAAAGCAGAAGTGGTGAAACAGCTAAATAAGTATTAAATTAATAAAAGGAGTCAAGATTAGTCACAAAGTGAAAATGAAAGCTCTAATACTGATGAGGTTGTAAACAAAACATTTCAAGAAAGTGCAGAATGTATGGCTTGAAAATCTAAATTCTCATTAGTTTGAAGACTTCATTTTATTAAATTATGAAATTTAGTTTAATAAATAATAGATGATGAATTTATGAAAAGTGCTACCAAGATTATCTTGCAACATGAACACCAATTTTGTATGTCCTTAATATAGCCTCTATATTGTCAAAATATTATACTTAAGAGTTTTAGTTCCTCCATGCAGACTACTGAAATTTCCATAAGTTAACTTCATTTGGTTATATAAACAATCCACTTTATTATTAGACTCTGCTTTTCATCTCAAGCATTTTATTTCTATGTTAATTATAATTTCTAGAGAACAGTTGAGAACATTTAAATTGATGATTTTTATGAAATACACAGTTTGTCATAAGCAATGTAAATAAATACATTAATTGCCTTATCATACTTCGATCTGACAGATGGGTCCCCAGGCACAGAGCCTAACCTTTTATTTTGACACCTGCCACGTTTTGCCAGCCCTGACCCTTTTTCTTTGCCAGAGTGTCACTGTGCTGTTCACCATGGTTGCACTAATCTCCAGCTTTTAAAAGGCATAATGTTGGAACCCTTCTGAGAATCGCTGCTATCAATCAGCTGATACTACAACAGAAAATATTTCACGGATCCATCCAACATCCCTTCTCTCCTGTGATTCAAACACATTTTCTCTTATTTCTATGACCTACTGGCTCAATAAGATTACATGGAGCTTGTTTTAATCTAAGGCCCCATATTGTTAACATCTGACACAAACCATTTAATTTAGCAGTAGTTTAAAATTTAAAATTTACTGGAGAATTTTTTAAAAAGCCATGTTCCATTTTTGTGCTAAAAATGCTTTTTTTTTAAACTACAAAGCAAATATGCTATTTTAATGTAGCTAAGGAGTTAAAAACAACCCAAATACATTTGAAAGAAAGAAAAAAGAACATCAAGGCAATAAAACATGTTTTTAAAATCATGGTGCAGCCAATCTCATAGCTGCACCTTTGATTTCTGGGGTAATTCCAGAAGCCATTAACACATGATATGTGGCTGGGTTAGTTCAACTAAAAGCACATGTCTGGTCCATTAAAGAGTATGGTTCGGTTCTAACGAGTTCTACAAATCAGGGAACATACAGAAGGCAGGTGAATTATGGGAACTCATCCATTGTTGTGATAATTTGATATAAATTTTAAGAGATTTTCTCCTTAAGCAAAATCGGGCTATAATTAATTAAATAAAAGGTGTAATCATTTAGGATGAATAACTTGAAAATAAAGAAATAAAAAACCTGGACAAATAATTAGAGAAGAGATAGACTTTTGTAGCAAATAGGTAGTTTCATCAGACCAACCTAGTTTGGTTTTCAGTCATTGCAGATATGTGGATGCCAATAATTTGCCAATAGCATCTATTGGTTCTGAAATAAGCTTGATATAATGAAAAAAATCCTTGAACTAAGTCTTGGTTAAGATAAATCTCTTGAATAATTTAAAGGATATTTTATGCAAGCCAAGATATATATGTACATTTCAAGAAGTATGGGATCTATATCTTAAGACATTCAAAGAAAATGCTGTTTCATGCCCGGGGCTACGAGCTATTGGAGTTGGAAGTAATTATAGCTTATGTACTTCAGCATCAGCAGTTCTTCAGTCTGTAGTGATCCACTGTTAATATGAGTCAGGCATATAGCACATATTCCTCTTTCTTTCCTAATCCAGCCCAGCTTTCACAGATTGCTCAGAGTTTCTGCTAGCCCTTATTTTAAGCATGTACAAAATCTTGGAGTGCTATAGAAATCCTTCTTTCACATACTAGCTCTAACTCCAGAGACCAACATTTGACAGTTCAGCTTATGTTTTGCAGCAGAGCTGTGAAGTTTAAAAATTGGTGGTCATACTTTCCTCTAACCTCAGTCTAATCAGCTGTAAATAGTGGAGGACAGAGATCATGTATGCGTAAACATGGCAACTCGATGGTAGACTTTTTGGAGGAGGGTGACTCTCTTAAAAGTAATATGTCTAATTTGTTCAGACAATAATCCAGGGGTGGTCCAGGTACTGAAGCCAGCAAGTTCGTGTTCTGTTTGTTACCCATCCAGAACCATAAGCACACTGAGGAAATTAATAATAAAGAGTTTGGATGTGGCTCTTACTTAACTATTTTTAATTTTCTTCTGGCAATTCATTTATATTAGTATAAAATTATGATCGACAACATACCAAGGATGGGTGGGAAACAGTTTGAGAGGCACCAATTAGAATGCTTCTAGATTTTGTTTGTGCTGGTCCTCTAATGTGTTAAGTAATAATGATCAAATCATATAGCCAAGTTATAATTCTCTGAGCATCAATTTTCTCCTAAACAAACAGACTCTAATGGCAGCCACTTACTCTCCCAAGTTATCATCATCCATGAGATGAACTAGAATGGATTTTGACATTTTAATAGGCTAATCAGAATTGTTATTATATTTCATTGTTATTAAAATCTCTCTTCATATATAAATACATACACATATGACCTGAGAAAATTAAGAGTATGTACTCAATTTTTCAAAATCAATGTATTTATTTTAAATCATCACTTTGCATACAAAATTTAAGACATGATGTATGGCATTTATTGCTTATTTCTGTCGTATTTGCTACTTTTGCCAAAGGCAATTAGAAATCAAATTAAGAAAGATTGATTCAGGAAGTACCCAGTTCTCAATAATTTTACAATTTGGTGGACTGTATTTGAAAGTTAAATAACTATTTTAAACAGTGTATATTTTGAGAACTACCAAGAGAAGGTATATATTTAATAAATAGATGATGCAAACATTAAAGGCTAAATATATCCCAAAGAAGGAGAGAGAATAATCAGTAAATTAAAGAGGAATCAGGATTAATCACAAAGTGAAAATGAAAGCTCTAAAAATGACAAGATTGTGAACAAAACGTTGAAAGAAAATACGGAATAAATGGGTTGGATATCTAAATTTCTATTTTCTCGTATTTTTGGTCTTATTATTAAATTATGAAATCTATATTAATAAATATAAATCATGCTGAATTTATGAGGATTGCTACCAAAATTATCTTTCAACAAAACACCCATTCTGTCTGTGGTTGTCAGAGAGGTTATTTTTAGCACAGGCCGATTTTACACAGTATTTTGAAGAATGGATGAGATTTGGAAAGGGGCAAAAGGGACTATGTTATGCTGGACAGAATATGACTTTTAAGTGAAGGGTAGAGTCAGACAATCTATGTACATACCCATGTAAATATGTATGTCTTGATACATAAATAGAGAAATGCCAGAAAATAAATGACTATAGAAGTATAATAAATACATCTTAAAACACTGAAAATAAAATCACAAAATGCAAACTTTTGTATAGCTTTTGTCTCCAATGGCATGAATTTGAATTATTAAAACTGGGCCTCTTGAAATAGAATTGTTTTTATAAACATACTATTTACTGTCACATATGTTGAAAGCAAATGTTACAAAAGCAAACTAATTTAATAAATAATTTGCTCCAAATAAAACAAAATGCAGCATTTTACTTGATAAATTTAAAAAAATCTCAGAAACAATTCAAAGAATAAATCACAATTTAAACAATATTAATATGCTTTCCTGTGTCCATCTGGCACCTCAGTTTAATGCAAAAAACAAACAGACTAAACAGCAAGAGTATTTCTTTTAATCACCAACCGTAGAAATATAGAAATTTTATTATTAACAATAGGGTCATATTAATTAAATTACAGACTATCACATTAAAATACATGAAATTTGGACCACTGTACATAGACTACCTCATGTATAAAAGTCTTCTTAGAATGAATGTTAATCATTATTTTAAGAAATGAGTACTATGATATTATTAATAAGTAACAGTGTTTTAATAAAGGTTTTTGGTTTTCTAGCATTCAATTGTGTGATACCAATTTGGAGTACCAAGTAGTGGTGATTTTGTTTGTATAATATTGATTTATCTTATATTCAAAATTTTTACAGCATGAGATTAAAATCAATGATTTAATTGTTGAATTTATACAAAAAAAGACAACCAACAAAGGATCTGCAATTCTAAAAAGATCACTGACTGGCATAATAAGCAAACATGTGGTGCAGCAAAATTGTATGGTAACAATCCCACAGTGATAAGAAGGTACTGAAATTGAGGGAAGTAACTAAGCACAGGTATCCTTAAGCACAAAATAAAATTAAAGGTGATAAGTGCAAACTGCAACTGTTTAAGCAAAATTGAAATTTAAACTGCAGATGTGCCGGGCGTGGTGGCACACACTTGTAATCCCAGCATTCGGGAGGCTGAGACCGGAGGATCCGGGTTCTCCGCCAGCCTCAGCTACCTAGTGAGGTACTCCGCAACTTAGTGAGACTCAGTTTCAAAATAAAGAATAAAAAATAGGGCTGGGGGTATAGCTCGGAGGTAGAATGCCCCTGAGTTCAACACCCAGTACTGCAAAAAAACCCAAAACAAAACAAAACAAAAAACCCTGCAGATGTAATTTCATTAAAATGGCTGTGGTTCCTGAAAAGAAATAAAGGTAATAAAAGTATCTTAAAATTATCAAACAAGAAGTAGAATTACTTAAGGGTTCAGAAATAAGAGGAAAATAAATAGAAATTGAAAATACATAGAAATAATAATAAAAATACCTTATACAAGGAGCAGGATTATTTGAAGATGAAAGAAGAAGAGGAAAATACATAGACATAGTTTACATCTTCCTTTTTTAGTATTTCCCTGCCCAGTACCGTTGTGAAAAGAGCCTTTGGGGCAGTTAATAAAACTACAACAAAAAAGATTTAATGAAGCTTTCTTCTTTGACTCACAAATTTATAAAAACAGAGACCATGATTTTGCTTTCAGCTGTCTTAGTTAATTAAATACTTGTTGTTGCTTATCTGGTGTTATGGTTGTTATTTTAATACTTTAATTTTATTAATGGAACCTATAAATAATTTATGCTATAATGATGTTTAACGTTCACATACTACATGTTTTTGCTTTTCGCATTCTGCTTTGTAATAGATCTCTAAAGATTTATATTTGAAATATATGAATTATTTAGTTGTGTTTATATTGTCACTGCTTTTAGTAATTATTAGTAGTTTTTTGGTTTTAGTGATTTTTACTTTTGTTTCTTTATCATTACTTCACCAATATTCATATAAACCATGAGGATAATCTATCTATCGCATTAGCCTCATTGTTTTATTTTACTCTGAATTTAGATTGCCTGTCCGATTAAAGTTCATCATCAATCCAGCCATTGAAGTTGGTTTCATCTAAGGACACTTTTAAGGAAAAGGTGTGGTAAGAAGATCACGGTTCCTAAATGATTTTTAGTCAGTCAGCTAGATAATTTATTTTGTCTTAAAAGAATAAAAAAAAAAAAAATTCACTGCATTGCTTTCTTCCAGCTCCTCTGCACAGAAGCAATTCATTTTATTCCTACCATTAAAAAATTGTATTATAGCCCTGCTGATTTATCACTGTCTAGTCATCTTTTCTTTTAAAGGTTATGTTTCTTTAAAGAATAGTCCATTTTCACTGCCTCCTGTTCACCCTCAACCACTTTGAGTTCTGCTCCCTACGTTCAAACTTTTCCATTAAAAGGCTCTTTAGGTATCAAGCTCGTGGCCTTTCCTCAGGATTAATTCTGAATCTCCTTTTGATTTTTGACATTAGTGCTCACCTGCATCTTAAACTCAGTTTCTCTTGGCTTCCTTGACCTCTCTTAACTCTGACAGTCTTCCTAACTTCATCTTCCCTTTTTGTCCCAGAATGCAAACCTTTCCTAAGGACTGGCTGGCTTGCTTTCCTTTCATTTTCTAACCTCCTCTCAGAGCCATCTCTTTCTCTGCCTACTCTCGTCTCTGTGAGGCCCTTCCTAAAGCATTACCTGAAACCTATGTGGTTTGCTAGATGTCAAACTGATATCACGCTACCATCTTCAACCCAATATATCTGCATTCCTATCTCTTTTCTCTGCCCATAGTTCTCAGTCTTTGGATATTAGGACCATGCTGTGGTTTGGGTCTGGTTTAAGTGCATCTCTCCAAAGGTTCCTGTGTGGGAGGACTGGTCCCCAGGTTGGACATGTTGGGAGATGGCATGGTGGGGCCAGCCAGGAGTGGTGGCTCACACCTGGAATCCCAGTACTTGAGAGGCTAAGACAGGATAGCAGGTTCAAGTCCAGTTTCACAACTTAGTGAGACACTATTTCTTTTATTTATTTATTTATTTTATTTTTATTTTTTTGCGGTACTGGGGATTGAACTCAGGGACGTTCTACCTTAGAACTATACCCCCAGTCCAATTTTTTATTTTTATTTTTATTTTGAAACCAGGTCTCACTAAGTTTTGGTGTGTCTCACTAGGTAGCTGAGACTGGTCTCGAACCTGGATCCTACAGTCTCAGCGTCCAAAATGCTGGGATTACAGGAGTGTACCACCACACCCAGCCTGAGACACTATTTCAAAATTAAAATCAAAATAGAACTGGGAGCATTGCTCAGGAGTAGAATGCCTTTGGATTCAATCTCCTTACCACAAGTCTTGAGTTTATAAATTCTCTGGACTTTTGCCTCAGTGGTATTCCCAATTTCTGCTCTCTCATTTTTGCCATTAGTCTCTCATATAACTTTCATCTAAAATATTAAAATAATTATATAACCTAATCTCTATATTCACTTCCTTCTTGCAAAACATAACAGATCATAATAAAAAAAACTCCAATGATTTTTTTCTAAGAATTCTCAATTATTTTTTAAAATTTCAATAACCTCCATTATTTAACCAAACATATATGTATGAGCTTCATTGCTCTTTAGTCTATATCTTCTAAGATAACATTTCACCTGTCTTTTCCCCTTCATAGTAGGCTTGGTTTTTTGAGAACTAAGGCTTTGTGCCCCTTTCCTGTCTCCCTGGGGGCTTCTTATGGTACTTTATTTTATAGTCTTCTGAGCTCATTTTCATGATGAATGAACAAATGCACGAGGTAGCTTTTTTATATTTTTATTGGGGCATTGTAATTATATATCATAGTGAGGTTTGATGTGATAGAAACATACATACACTTATCACTTGATGTGCTGAATGAAGTAGCTTTCAGTCACCATCTCTCCATCCCTGAAATCTTAACATCCAGGAGTGATCGTGCTCAGCCCTGGCTGCTCACTGGAATCACTGGGAAGATTTTGAGAAACACTAATCCTCCACCTACAGAAATTCTGATTTAATTGCTCAGAGTAGGATTCAGTAAATGGTATTTTTAAATGTTCCCCAGACAATTTGAAGTATGCCTAAAGTTAAAAACTTTTCAGCTAGAGAGTAAGTGTAGGTTGGGGAAACTTCAATTTTGAATTTAGTTTAAGATTAATTTTCACATACTATATTTACCTCAACAATCAAATCCACCCAAACGAATCCTTTCACTGTCTCCATGCAACAGAATTTGATACAAATTTGATACTTAATAGATCTACAGTTAATGGAAAATATACATATAAAAAAAGAGAACTCATTTTAATACAAAATTAGACTTTCTGAATCTATACGTAATTATCTTAGACTAGAATGTTCAAGAAGAGTGAGTTATAGGACCAGAAAGCAAACCATCATAATTTATGCCTGGGCCTTTTATTTTTTTATACAGCTATATATTCATTAACCAATATTAAGATTCAACTACATTTTGGTTGTTTATAATTGCAATTTAATTAGCACTGAAATGATTTCAATTCAGGCTATTTTAAATTTTAGAGATTATTGACCCTTAATACATCTTCTGTGATCATTAACCCTATTCATTATCTTTGAAGTCACCAGGACCCTGGTAAAACCTTCAAGCTCATTATGGCTTTTTTTTTTGTCTAAATATACTTTTATTGGTGCATCATAATTATACATCACAGTGAGGTTCAATGTGAATGCAAACATACATGTACACAGTGGAATCCTCTAAACTTTGAAGAACACTAGATAGCACTTATTGTGGCGAAAAAGCTCTAAATGAAGTAAATTCTTCAAAGGTTTTGATACTCCTGTTGTTTTGTCTTATTCTCTCTTTAAACACAGATTAAGCACATATTTAGAAATAACTTTTACATTTTAAGTCTCAACAAGCAGGGAACTGGTGTTGTTTAACAAACTCTTCTTGTTTTAGAAAGCAGCTAACTGGTTCCGATGCCACCAGTGATGACTGAGAAATCCATTTACTACTTTTCAAATATTAACCAATTTTTCCTGAGGAAGTTCTTCCTCTGCCACCACACTTCCTTTATTGCTCAGAGTTTCAGAAACTGCTCTGAAACAGTCAATATTTCAGGCTAATACAGGTGAAAAAACAAAATATTTAGTTTTCATTTTTTTTTAAGCAGGCTATTAAAATCAACAACAATGGCAGCACCTTAAGCCTTAGGAGAAAGGAATGACTCAAGGTATAAATAAGTATTAGAGAGGAAAATCTCGTAAAAACTAAAAATGTGCCATTCCTCTGTCCCCATTCCAGGCTCATTGAGTGTAAGTGATCCTGCAGCCTGCAGTAAAGCAGAGGAGAATGAGGGATATGTAATAGATGGCTATAAGCATGGGCTCTGGAGCCAGGGAACCTGGTTCAAATCCCAGATCTGACCTTCATGAGCTGTGTGACCTGTGCAAGGTATTATCATTGTCTACTTTTGCTAAACTATAATAAATTGGGATAAGTGGGCTTCTTCTTTTATAATATTGTTGCAGTGGTAACTAAATACGGTATGTTGGAGAGAATGGGAGTTTACCCAAACCCCACGTTTTAGTCAGCATTCTCACTGCTGTAATCCAAAATACCCAATGCCCACAACTTAAAGAAAGGAAGATTTATTTGCTCACCATTCTGGGGATTTTCGGGGTTCAGTCTATGTTGGGCTGGTAAGGTCTGTGTCAGGGCATGGTGTGGGGAGCAGAGAGACAGAACATGCAGGGACTCTGCACTCACATCATGGAGGCAGAAAACAAGAGCAAGGGGAGAAGGGATCATATATAATCCCCAAGGCCACACCCCCAAGGGTCCTTCCTCAGTAACCAAGCCCCACCTCCAGCATGGCTGCCTTGTCTCCATGAGGTCTAGGGGGACATTCTAAATCCAAACCATAACACCCCTCATCTTCCCAAGTCCTTCACAGCAGCTTTTCCTCCTTGGTGTCTATGAAGCTGTTTAATCCTATTCTCGCCCATCGTTTTGACTTCACACTCAGCTCTTGTAAGACCCCTATCTTTAAGAGTTGTCTTTTAGCTAGCTCTCAAGGCTACAGGAATCCTGGGAGGTTCCTGGGACTGGCTATAGAGATTTTTCCAAGATTTGTCTACTACTGTCCAAGCTGACTCTTCGTTTTTGTTTGTTTGGTTCCCTTACAAGGGCCTTGAGTGGCCTACCAGACTCTTGAGTTGACACTTCTGCTTCCATTGGATTACCTTAGCACCACTGAGTGTTTTCTAAAGACAAATGGAAACCACTGCCCTGGACAAGACTTCCAGATTCTGCCCAGGCCCCAGGTATGGAAGCTTCACTTCCTTCCTTCAGATGGTCACACAGCCTCCCTGGTAGATTCCTCTCTATTCATCTATCCCTTAAAGGATCAAGTATTCTGTGTGTGTGTGTGTGTGTGTGTGTGTGTGTGTGTGTGTGTGTGTGTCCCCTCCTGGGGAAATCTCTTTTTCTTCCATAGTACCAACATCTATTGGTAGGCTAAGGAAAATAATGACTTTGATTGAGCACTACCAAGCATTCTTGAGGTAGGTCACATTACTGCCCTCGCTTCACAAATGAAGAAACTGAGGCACAGAAAGAGTAGGTAACATAGCCAAAATCACACAGCTAATAGGTGACAAAGGGAAGATTGATAGCTTAGATCCTTTTACTGGGTTTATCCTAAATATGGATTTAAACCGTCAGATTTTGAATCTTGGTTTCTTTGGTAGCTATATGACCTGAGGTAAGCTATTTAACAGGTCTCTGTCTTGGTTTCTAGTTTATGAAATGAGTATAATTATGCCTGTCTCCCAGGGTTTATGTAAGTATTATGTGTTAGCAGATATATAATACTTAGTATCTAGCAGTTAGAAAGTGCTTTAATGCTTAGTTGTTTTTGCTACTATTACCATGTGCTGCCCCTCAGGACATACAAATCTCTATCGTTGACCCAAATTCTCATGCTCCAGATATGTTCCAGCTCTACTAGATGTCTAAATATTCCACAAAGGTCTCAAATCATTATCATCTCCCTAATTCATTATTCGAGTATCATTTAGTTTAATGAATGTCATCATCATACCAAACATAGGAATCACTCCAAGGTTTTCATTTGTAATCAATTAGCCCCAACAGCGAAACAGGTTCTATTTTCCAAGCCTTATATTTTATTCCATCTGCCTACTTCTCATTTCTAGTAGAACACACTAATTTCCAGGAACATTGAAATACTAAAGATTAGCTCATTATATGTATAACATACACACACACACACACACACATTTTTTAATGAAACACTAATCTGTGCCAAGCAAGACATTCATGATATAAAATGAATAGGAAGTAATCTCCAAAATCAAGCATCTCCCAATTGATTCAATAGACAAACACACTAACATATAAATCAGCACAGTGTGGTGTGTGCTTTACAAGACATATGCCAGTGTTTCAGGAGAAACAGAAAGAGGGATCATGGATGACATGGTGAAGGAGACAATGCCAACAGACACCAATGATACCAGGCTCTGTGTTAGGTGCTGGGATTCTGACCTTAATAATCTAACAGTCTGTGGGAGACACAAACATAAAACTGTATTTCAATATAAAGCACTTTTATTCTAAGAACACCATTTAGGTGTTTGTCATTTAAGAAATTTTGTGAATAATGGCAGTGTTTAGTCATTTTCATGCACCTTCCTCTGCTGAATCTGTTTTCATCTTTTCCCACTGGAAATATCTATGAAGACTCCCTTCTGGGATGCGGGAGGGGAGTGAGGGGGGAAGAACCAGGACTAAGGAAGGGAGCAGTTCAAATAAAGTTATATTTATATAAGAAGTTTTTGATACCCATCTCACAATCTCACTAACGTGTGGGGAAGGAGAAATTCGAGGAGAGAGGATATACAGAGGGAAATACAGATGTGTACTTGTTTGTTTGCAACACTTTGTATCTCAGTATGATGTATAATTAAATTTCACCAATAAAAGTATTTTAAAAAACAAAACAGATGCTCTTCTGTTGATACCTTCAGTTTGAAGCTGATCCCAGCTGGATTTGATCCTCAGTGCTCACCAGACCTCTCCTGGGCTTCTGCATCTCTTTGACTACAGCTGGGTTAGTGAATCTAATTTAGTTTTTCAACTTGATTATTTATAGCCATCTTCCTCTCAGTCTATTATCAAGTGAGTTAGGTTGGGTTTACCATAAAAGTCTTGATATTTTTATAATAATCTAAAGGATTTTCAACGCTCTACTCAGTAAATGGGAAACTGTACCTGGTGACTTCAGACACTTAACAGAGTTGAAAACCAGAATTAAAGGTGAAATGTACATTTGAATGAGGTGGTCATTGATACAAATAGTACAAATGGGTGTAAAATGTCTTCAAAGCATTGATTTACTTTATTATTAAAGCAGTCAAATTACACTTAGGTAGTACTTTTACTTTCATGCAGTGAATTTAGTTACATAATCATTAGTCACAACAAATTACCTACCTTTCATTGAGGTCCTCACCCCTGTGATTTCATCTAAACCTAATTATCTTCAAAAAGGCACCATCCCCACACACCATTGCACTGGATGTTAGATCTCCCGATATGAATTCAGGGGGACACAATCCAGTCCTTAGCATTCCCTGCAGGCTGTGGCCCACACAGGGTGGGCCACCTTTTGATTCTGTTGGGCTGTGGCCCCCACAGCTGAGATCTGGAGGTTAAGGTCTTATTTCTGCAGTTCTGCAAGTTTGGGTTGGCTGAGTGACTACTCTATGGCTATTGGCAGAGAATACCCAACCTGCCAAAACTGAGACCATCTCCTCATGTGGAGTCCAACGTGTCCAGAAGCCTTCATCCATTTTGATCCATCTTCACCCTCTCCGTTCAAATGAGGCGCATGTCTGTTCACATAACTCCATGAGCTATTCACCAAATAACTGTTTAGGCTCACACTTCGTGTGTTTTTGGAAACCCTTTCTCAGTTTTTTACTACAGTGTTCCGAATAGACTTCGATCATAGAAAACAACCAAAACATGGTCACAGTCATTCCAAGAATGTTTATTATTGCAATCATAACCAAGACAAGGTTAGTTTTTCATTAACACTCCACATGTACTTTATACAACTCATGCTATTTAGGGCTTGCACACTGCACTTCTTTGTGAGCTACACCTCGGTGAGTTTTGGGAATTGAGCCCCTTTTTAATCTTAATAAACCCCTCTTTGAAAAATATGTACTCCACTCAAATGGGTAGGCCGAGAATTTCACAATTCTTCAATTTCTGGTTACATTTTTCCTTAATAGTTTCTTCTCCAATTCATCTTTCTCCTTTTCGCTTTACCCTAAGAAATCAGGAAGAATCAAGCTGCTCTTTCAACACAGAGCTTAGAATTCTCCTCAGCTAAATACCCAGTTTTACTGCTCACAAGTTCTGTCTCTGGAAAAATATTAGAGCACAGTTCAGCTAAGGCCTTCCCCTCTTTATACCATGGTTCCTCTTTCTGCCTTAATGTCCTCAAGTCTATCTGAGGCCTCACCAGAATCACACTCGGTGTCCCTATTCCTAGCATGCACTTCAAAATTCTTCCATCTGCAACCCATTGCCCAAGTCCCACAGTGCCTCCACATGTTCAGGTATTTTTTATAGCATCAGTTCAATCCTTTGTTAAGCACCCTTTGTCAAGAGACTTGGAACCAACTTCTGTTTCAGTCAACTTGGGCTGCTATAACAAAATGCCAAGGGTTGTGTGGCTTAACGAGCAGAAACCTATTTCCTTCCAGCTCAAGAGCCTGAAAGCCCCAAGATCAAGGCGCCAGCAAGCTTAGTTTCATTATGAGACCTCTTCTCTTGCTTCTTAGGGTGGCTGCCATGTAACCATGGATTCAAACCACTTCCTCGTGCATATAGAAAATGAGGAAAATTGTGCAAACTCTGTGTAGTCTCCTTTTTTTAAGGGAACTAATCCCATCACAAGGGTTCCACCATCATGAAGTCATCTAGATCTAATTATGTCCCCAAAGCCTCATCTCCAAATAACACCATATCCAATGTTAGTGCCTAATATGTGAATTTTGGAGAGACAAAATTCAGTCCATGGAAGGCACCCTTTGTCAAGAGACTTTAATTTCACCTGTAGGCAATTTATCACCATGAACTAATTTTATCGGAACAAGGCACTCTACTGCCATCTGCCAGAAACTTGTTGTAATAAATATTTAAATCAGCAAAGTCTACAATGTGAATGTTCCTTAGGGTTGTGCAGTGAGCAACCTGCACAACCACTCACTGTAGTCCAACTTAGTTTGAACTATATTTTAAACAGAAGAAAAGACATGCTTCATAAATACATTCAGTCAGAAATTAGAGATTTATAAGAGTTCCTAATTCACCACATCCTCTCAAGCATTTATTGTTGTTTGACTTCTTGATGATTGGTATTCTAATTGAGGTTAGATGGAATCTCAGTGTAGTTTTGGTTTGCATCTCCCTGATTTATGAGCCTTTGTGTTTCTTCTTTTGCCCATTTCTTGATTGGGTTATTTGTATTGCTAAGTTTTTTTAAGTACTTTGTATAATCTAGATATTAGTCCTCTTATACACTGTTGGTGGGATTGCAAATTAGTGCAGCTGCTATGTGGATCAGTGTGGAGAGTCCTCAGAAAACTGGGAATGGATCCACCATATGATCCAGCTATACTGCTCCTGGGTATCTTTCCAAAAAAGATTGAAATCAGTTTATAATAGCAATACACGCACATCCATATTTATAGTAGCACAATTCACAATAGCCAAATTATGGAACCAACTTAGGTGTCCATTAACAGCTGAATGGATTACAAAATTATGGGATATACACACAATGGAATTCTACTAAGCAATAAAGAAGAAGAAAATTATGTCATTTGCAGGAAATTAAATGGACCTGGAGAACATTATATGAAGTGAAATTAGCCAGTCACAGAAAGTGAAGGTTCGTATGTTTTCTCTCATATGTGGAAGCTAGGGAGTAATCTGGATACAAAAAGAGCTTTAGATAATAGAGGAGAAACTCCAGTGGAGCCAGGGAGGTGGTCTAGGGGCGTGGAGGAGAGGGAGAATCAATGAAGGGAACACATTCATTGACTTTATATACATATAAAATACCAGCACCAGTCTCAGTATCATGTATGGGGAATAGGGGAGTAAGGAAGGAGCCTGGGGAAAGCTCAGGAAGTGCTGTGTGCATGTATGTCAGTGTCATTGTGAACTACACTGTGATATGAGGCTATGATGCACCAATAAAAGTATTAAAAATAAAAAGAAATTAGATATTTATATAAGCAAAGTTAATACTCCAAAATTATTAGAAAGAATTAACATCCTAATAAGTAATGAGTATAGTATATGGTTTCAATTTGACAAAATGGTATAATGATTGTGATTCTGAGAAATTGGCTATTAATAGTGATTTTTTGCTCAGTTTGACTACAGTTATTATTAAGAAAGTCTGATATTTAATAGTAACATCTGAGGACCTGTCTAAAGCAGAATTATAGTATTGAAATTGCCCTAAATTAGTTCATATGTTCAAAACCCTTTTTCCAAAATAGGTCATATTTAAGTCATCAAAATAAGTGAAATATATATATACATATATATATGAGTATATATATTTAAATAGAAATTAACAACCCATATCATTTTGTTTGGTACTGGAAAATGAACCCAGGGGCATTCTATGTCTGAGTTATACCCCAGACTATTTTATTTTTTATGAAACAGAGTATGAGATGAGAATCGTTGATGAGAATCTCACTACTTGCTGATACTTGCTGAGGCTGTCCTCAAACCTGCCATCCTCCTGTCTCAGCCTCCTAAGTACTGGGATTACAGATGTGCACCACCACACTGGGTTCCATAACATTTTAAAACCTTCCTTATATTTATTTTATTTTGGTACTGGAGATTTAACCCAGGAGCACTCTACCTTTTTTAAATTTATTTTTATGTTGAAATAGGGTCTTGTTAAGTTGCTGAGGGTCTTACTAAGTTGCTGCAACTAGCCTAAAACATGCGATCCTCCTGTCTCAGCCTACCAAGTACTGGGATTACAGGCATTCTGACTTATCCTTATATTTAATTTAAATTCATAGTGCTTAAAATTTAACCTCTTTCCCTTGTTTGCTCAATGTGACAATAAATGTTACAGTAAATATAAGGTGCCTAGGATGTGGTAGCCATTGAACAGATGGTAAAATTTTCTTCTTTCATGCAGGAGACATCATATCCGTGCATTTAGAACACTCTTCAGGCTTCAGGTGTTCTGGCAAAAGTCACACCATCAACTTTCTGCCAGCAAATGTGCATGTGTGCCCCTATCACTCTGAACTTCATTATGATATGAAAGTACAATGTACCAATAAAAACATTTTTTAAAGTACAAAAAAGAAAAAATGATGTTGATAATCATCTAGGTGACTATAGTATCTGAAATTTCCTTTCTTAAAACATGACCAGGACAGATCATGATCCTCATTCCTATCAGAACTTAATAATGTAGATATGCAAGATGTAACGAGGAAGCAATAAGACTGTAAAAAGTGTTGCTTTCAAATCTAAACAACAACAACAATAAAATGCTTTTTAAGGATTGTGCCGATTGTTAGATTTTAAAAATTGGGAATGCCTGGCTTTGATGAAAGGAGACAACATCACTACACTGTGAATTGCATTGTGATGTGAGACTATAATGCACCAATAGAAGTATTAAAAAAATCAACTTGAGCAGAGCCTTTGCCATCACCACGGCCCCCATCTCCTCTCTGTTTTCTTAACTATTTCATCTTTTCTAAATGCCTCCAACATTTCTCAATAATTCTTCCTACCTCCACATAAAACTTTCATATATTAGCATTTCCAGTGATGGTCTTTCCTTACATATTTCCTTCATCATAGATTATAGTTGATGCGTTTGAGTACTTAATGTGTTCATATTACTGCAAGAGAACTGGATGTAGATTCAATATCTATAGTAATATAATCTCAATATTGTTTTCCTCCAGGTTTATGTAGCCATATTAAAAGCAAGTTCTTTTGTTTTTGAACATTTTATGCATGGGATATTTGTGCTTTTTCATAGTATTTTTCTTTTAATCATGTTGGTGCATTTATTTAGTGTATTTATATTTTAATTGCACAGAAAGGGGGAAACAAAAGATCCTCAAATACTGCCAAAAGAGAGGTAAAAGGGAAATGCCTATTTTCCTGTTCTTAATTATGGCTTGTCCTCAGGAATAGAAACTGTGGCGCATACCTGCTTATCAGGCACACCAGGTTAGGGGATCCGAGTGAAGAATGCACCCAAGAACTGTGAAGAAAGAAATAAGGGGACTATTTTCTCAATTACATAGAAATAGAATAAGAAAATACCTCTAAAACAAAAGACTAAGAGTTGTATTTCTGTGACAATTTGCAGAAAAATGTCATTTAAATAATCAAATTTTTATTTATTTACACACACACACACACACACACACACACACACACAGATTCAAAGAGTCTTATCTATCCCAAAATGATTTAATTGTTTGCTTGGTTAGTGACTTGAATAACTATTTTTCCTGATTGCATGGATCAACCTGGTGCCTGATCCCTGTTACTGTATACTTGAGAATATACTGGTGTCAGGAGTGCTGATAATAGTTTTCATTAAATTCTGAACTGAGATTATTATGGATCTGTTCTTTGGATTTCTTGTTAATACGAAGGTTCATCTTTATTTCCTTATTGTTTATTGAAAATATTCTTGCAAAGAAACTCAAATATCTCCTGGGGAGGAAGAAAAAAAAAATAATTTACCTCCTTGATTTTACCAAGCACTAGGTTACTCAAAAGTTGTTTTTATTTTCTCTTCAGGGGAAAATTCAATACTACTAAGCAGTAAAAACAGTAAAAGGTGGTATAAAGTCTTTACATATAGATACAATATAAACGAGAGGTATTGATCTGCAGTATACCAATCCAACTCCACAGGAAAGCTCCTAAATTACATAATAGCAGGCGCTCTTTTTGCCCCACGTATGGCTGCTTCTCTTTGTCAAAACTACTGTAATAGTTGATAATATCTATACCTTGAAAAACCAGAATCTCATGGAAAAGTTTAAGACCTTCATTCTTTGTGAAGAGCTAACCACTCAGCAATTACACATTTTACATATTCAAAACTAGATAACAAGTTTGGCTGCTGCTTAAAACAAAATGAAAAATAATCCTTTTAAGGGAACTGGTAAATTTTTTAAGGGAAATAAGATCTGTTTTTATATCAATCACATTTAAGGTGCTATTAAATTGATGATATAGAGGGGAAATAAACTGATTTTGATTGCATATTTAATGTTAATTCAAGTGCTTCTTGATATCTCCCCCAATTGATTTAAGCTATAAAATAAAATTGCCTGTTGACAGTCTGTTTTTATAAATCTCTCATGAAAGAAAGTTTGCATTATCTATAATTTAGTTGTAGTTTTTACTTAAACAATTGGATATGGAGTTTGTAGTACAATGGTCATTTATACCCCAAATGTAGGTTAGATTTAACAACATAATTTACTGATTTATTTTTTTTAACTATTTCTTCCTGAATCACTCCTTTTTCTGGATGTATTTACTTAGTGAAATGTGTTCTTTAATATTCTTTCAAGTGAAGGTAGGGGATTCTGTGTGATTGGGCATATTTAAACGTCTTTGTTATATTCTCCCTTAAAAGTTTAACTTTATTTGAGATATATTTACACTGCACTTTGAAGTTACAAGATCTACTATCAACCTGATTTTGCTTTTGTACATATGCTTTTATCTCTGGTTCCAAAAGTTTCTCTTTGTCCTTGATGCCCTTCAATTTCACTACAAAGTGACCAACTAAGTATAATTTAATTCTTTTTCAATATGAGAAGTCATTGTTTACTTCAGGTAAAGATATATTTCAACAATAATTTCAAAGACTTCCTTTTCTCTCAACATAATTATTTCTTACTAGAATTCTTATTAGATATACATCAGAGATTCTTGATTTTTTTGTCTCCTTGCCTTTTAAATTCCTGTTAATATTTTTCTTTAACTCTCTGTACTGCATTTTTCATCCAGTTTTTCAATTCACTCATTTTCTCTTTATCTATGTCTAGTCTCCTTTACACACATTCCATTACTTTTATTTCAATGACTATAGTATTTTATTCAAGCATTAAAATCTTCTCTTTTGTTTGTTTATACTTGTAAGGGCAGGGAACACAGCATTTGGTGTGTTGATTTGAAAAAATAATGCTATAAAATTGATATAGCAATTCCAGAGAAGAAACTCTTACAACCAAACCATAAAATGCATGAGAGAAAGGACATTTTATTATTTTCATAGTCCAATTACCTAGTAAACATCCCCCATACAGTATATGGTAAATAAACATTTTCAGATATAGGTTAAATATAAAACAAGTAAATGTCAAACTTAACAATTGTATACTTTATCATTAATAGGTTATATTTACTAATTATCTGTAGTTTAAGTATAGTGACTCTGAAACCAGAAATATTTAAAAACACCTTGGAGAATATTAAAACCCAGATTCACAGGTTTTCAACTTCAATTCCAAGATTCATTAGATATAAGGAAAGATCTACAAATCTGTATTTTTAAAACATGGAAATCACATAGAATATACTTTTGATTCCAAGAGCCTAAGAAGCACCCTTGAGTGAAGTACTGTCCAAGCTCAAGCAGATTTAGAAATGGCAGTGATAGACATGTAAACCAAAGACAGATAAGCCAAAACACAGAGCAGGGTAGAGGCTGGCAGGAAAGGAGAGCTTTGGAAAAGAGGAGGTAAAAGCTGAACAGTAGGGGAAAAGTTTGAAAAAGCCTAATGCTAGCTTTATTAATTATCATATCAAAGCTACATTGGCTTAAAAATATATAAATGACAAACATTTGATCATTTGCTCCAGTAGAATGCAGCATTTTGCAGCATTTGTTTACTCTTCATATAGCTTTCATTAATTAAAGCTATTTAGAAATAGGTAGAAAAGGTTAATATTGGTCTGTTTTCTTGTGGATTTATTTTTTATTTTTTAAATCTTTGCTTTGAATTCTGTAACATGATAGAATGATAATGTAACACAATTTAGCTTAATATCTATTTTGTGTTAGATGACAGGTTTATTAAGCAGAACCAATAATCATCGTTATTCAAGTCATAATGGCCCATTATAAATGGTCTCATTTCCCCTAATTTTAATTTTACCTCTTAGAGTATGCCTTCTAGAGTTGTTAAAATGGTTACACTTGGTTTCTTTTATAAATATAATTTTAACAATCACTATGGAAACATAAGTCATCTAGTAGTTAAGTCCAACTATTCCATATATTTGATTTAAAATTATTTTAGTGACTTGGATCCTCTTAATTAAACTTTCAGCCTAGCAAATTTTAAGAGGATTTGCATACCATCCGTTAGGTACTGGAGTTTTTAAATTGAGATTAATAGACTGTCCTTTCTGATATGCCATCTTTCTGTCCTCTGTATTTTTTTTTTTTTTTTTTTTTTTTTTTTTTTTTTTTTTTTTTTTTTTTTTTTTTTTTTTTTTTTTTTTTTTTTTTTTTTTTTTTTTTTTTTTTTTTTTTTTTTTTTTTTTTTTTT
>PVLC010019936.1:0-30121 GCA_004027655.1 Graphiurus murinus | reverse complement strand
GGCTTCTGGCACTCTGCCAGGCGCCATCTAAAGGCGAGGTCTAGCCGGCCGAACTAGGCCCCCGACACTGTTTTTAAGGGGAACTCTTGTAGTTTTTCCCCATTCACTATGATGTTGGCTGTTGGCCTACTATATATTGCCTTTATGATGTTGAGGTATGTTTCTAGCATGAATGATGTTGGATTTTGTCATATGTTTTTTCAGCATCTACAGAAATGATCATGTGATTTTGTCATTAATTCTGTTTATGTGTTGAATTACATGGATTCTTTTTCGTGTGTCGAACCAGCCTTGTATCCCTGGGATGAACCCAACTTGGTTGTGGTGTATTATTTTCTTGATGTGGCCTTGAATGTGTGTTGCTGGTACCTTGTTTAGAAATTGTGTGTCTAAGTTCATCAGTAATATTGGCCTATAGTTTTCTTTTCTTGAGCTGTTGTCACTCCTTTTCAATATAGTGCTATTTTATTTATTTGTTTATTTATTTATTTAGTGATACTAGAGATTGAACCCAGGGGCATTCTACCTGTGAGCTATAGCCCCAGCATGATTTTTTTATTCTTTATTTTGAAACAGGGTCTCCCTAAGTTGTAGAGGGCCTCACTAAGTAGCTGAGACTGGTCATGAACCTGTGATCCTCCTGTCTCAGTATCCCAAGTGTGCCACTAAGCCTGGCCTCAATTTAGTACCTGAGATGCTAGCCAGAGCACTAAGGCAAGAGAAGGAAATCAAAGGAGTACAAATAGGAAAAGAAGAACTGAAACTATCTCTATTTTCTTTTTTTTTTTTTTTTTTTTTTTGCGGTACTGGGGATTGAACTCAGGGGCATTCTACCTCCGAGCTATACCCCCAGCCCTATTTTTTATTCTTTATTTTGAAACCGAGTCTCAATAAGTTGCGGAGTGCCTCACTAGGTAGCTGAGGCTGGCCACGAACCCAGATCCTCCAGTCTCAGCCTCCCTAATGCTGGGATTACAAGTATGCGCCACCACGCCCGGCTCACTATCTCTATTTTCACATGACATGATATTATATTTTGAAGACCCAACAAACTCAACCAAAAGGCATATAAAACTGATCAACAAATTTAACAAAGTGTCTGGATACAAAATCAATCCTAAAAAATCAGAAGCTTTTCTGTATGCCAACCATAATTCCATTGAATAAGAAATCCAGAAAACATTTCCACTCACGCTATCTCTCAAAACAATAAAATACTTAGGAATAAACCTAACCAAGGAAGTAAAAGACCTCTATAAAAATAGCATTGAAAAAAGAAGTTGAAGATAATCTTAGAAGATGGAAGGATCTCTCATGCTCTTGGATAGGAGGAAGAATTGTCATCAAAATGGCCATTCTTTCAAAAATCATCTACAGATTCAATGCAATACACATTAAATTACCAAGGTCATTCTTCACAGACAGAAAAATCAGTCCTTAAATTCATTTGGAACAATAACAACAAAAAAAACCCAGAATAGCCAAAGTAGTTCTAGCAACAAGAACTATACAGGAGACATCACAATACCTGACTTCAAACTGTACTACAGAGCAATATTAATAAAAACAGCATGGTATTGGCACAAAAGAAGACATATAGACCAATGGAGCAAAATAGAAGACTCAGAAACAAATCCACACACTTATAGCCAATTGATTTTTGACGAGGGAGCCAAAAACATACACTGGAAAAAATATAGCCTCTTCAATAAATGGTGTTGGCAAAACTGGTTATCCATATGCAAAAAATGGAAATAAACTCCACTTTCTCACCTGGCACATGAGTTGATTCAAGATGGATCAAATAGCTGGAAATTAGACCAGAAATCTAGCAGCTACTTCAAGAGATCATAGGACAAACACATAGGTATGAGTAAAAACTTTCTCACCAAGACCCCAAAGGCACAGAAATAAAAATGAAATCAATACATGGGATTGCATTAAACTGAAGAACTTTTATACACCAAAGAACCTTGACAGAGAGCAGACAGAATGGGAGAAGATTTTTGCCAGCTACTCTTCTGACAGAGGACTAATATCTAGAATCTACAGAGAACTCAAGAAACTCACAGCTAAAAAACAAATAACCCAATCTAAAAGTGGGAAAGTGAACTAAATAGACACTTCACAAAAGAAGAAATACAAATGGCAAATAAATGTCTGAAAAAATGTACAATATCATTACCAATCAGAGAGATACAAATCAAAATTACCCTGAGATTTTACCCAACCACAATTAGAATGGCAATCATTAGAAACACAAACAACCACAACTGCTGGAGAAGTAGGAACTCTAATACATTGTTGGTATAATTGCAAACTAGTTGACCACTTTGGAAAACAGTATGAAGGACCCTCATAAAAATGGAGATGAACATACCATATGACCCAGCAATACCACACCTGAGTTTCTACCCAAAAGAATGGAACCCAAACTACCAAAATGTGGTGGTGCACACTTGTAATCCCAGTACTTGGGAGGCTGAGACTGGAGGATCTGAGTCCGCGGCCAGCCTCAGCTACTTAGTGAGGCACCCCGCAACCTAGTAAGACCCTGTTTCAAAAAGAAGAATAAAAAAATGGGGCTGGGGGTGTAACTTGGAGGTAGAATGTCCATGGGTTCAATCCCCAGTACCGCAAAATATATGTTTATAGCTGCATAATTCACAATTGTCAAACTATGGAACCAGCTGAGATGTCCATCAACAGATAAATGAATTACAAAACTATGGGATATATACACAATGGAATTTTATTCAGCCATAAAGAAGAACAAAATTATGTCATTTGCAGGGAAATGGATAGAACTGAAGGCCGTTGTGCTGAGATTAGTCAGTCACAAAAAGTGAAAAGTCAGGTGTTCTCCCTAATATGCAGAAGCTAGAGAGAAAATGGGGCATAGGAGGTACTCCAGACAAAGGAAGAGAAACCTTAGATGAGTGAAGAAGGCCACCTAACTGAGGGTAGATGGGAAGGGGGAAGAGGAAAACACCTCAATGAACATGATGTACATACACAAACTTATCAAAGTAAATCACTATGGGGGAGGGAATAGTGTGGAAATGGAGGGGGGGAGGGCTAAATGAGTGTTGTGTACATGTATGCCTCTATCACCCTGAACTTTATCAAATGTATGATTACAATGCACCAATAAAATAAAATAAAAAACAGAAGAGCAAAGTGTTATGAAGTGGCTGCTAGTCCCACATATCATTGTATAGTTTGAATTTAAGAAAAAATTTTAGAATATAACAAGAAAAATTAAGCACATGTTGAGAGGAAATCACTTATTATTGAGAACAAAAATATTATTTACAGAACTGACTGAATTTTTTTGTCATAGAATATCAATAAAATAGATTTTGAATAACTAACCAAAATGTGTTTATTGCCCAATTTGTTTTACATATTTATTGGGATAATAAATACAAAAATTATGATCTTTCTGTGCCCCAACTCACCATAAGCAACTATTATGTTTATTTCTACCATTACATAAATTAATATTGCCTATTCTAGACTTTCTATAAATGGAATTATATTGTCTTTATTACCACTCTACTGGGAATCGCCATACTGATTTCCATAGTGATCGCACTAATTTGTATAACCCTAACCCTGTAATATTTAAGTCATTTGAAATTTATTTAGACTTCTTTTATGGCCCCAAATCTTGTCTATCCTGATGAAGTTTTTATGTGCACTGGAAAGATTTTGTATTCTGCAGTTGTTTGCTGTAATATTGTAGAAATATTAATTAGGTGAGGTTGGCTGATCAGGCTGCTCAAATCTTCTGTACTCTCATTGAATTATTAGTCAGCTTATTCTATCAGTTATTGTTAGGAGAGTGATGAGTCTCCATTTATAGTGTGAATCTCTCAATGTCTCCTTCTGATTTTGGATGGTTTTTGTTGCATGAATTTTGAAATTCTGAGGTTAGAGGCTCTGAAATTCCAGTCCTTCAGACCAAAAACTTGAAGTCATCCTGGACTAATACCTTCATCTCATATCACATATCCAAATTATTGATTCTGTTTTTTGTAACTTCAAAATGCATCCAGCAAATTATTTCTCACCACCTTCACTATAGCTTAAATTACCAGTGTCTAATGCATGTGAAGTTGTTATATCATTCTGGTTTTAATTTATACTTTCTCTCAAGATTAATTAATTTGGATGTATTTTTGTGTGCTTATCAGTCATTAATATAACTTATTTTAAGTTTTTGGTCCACTCATTTTAATTTCTCTGCTTTTTCATTATTGAATTGGTAGAGTTCTTTACATATTCTGGATACTAACCCCATGCCAGATATATATGTACTGTGAATATTTTCTCACAGCCTACAACTTATCTCTTTAATTTATTTGAAGTACAGTATTTTCAACAAATGCTGAATGATTAAATACAAATAAAGAAACAGTAACTTTGACTTCACCTCATACATACACAAAAATTAATTCAAGATATATCATAGATGCAAACATAAAAGCAAAATCTATACAACTTCAAGAAAATGTTGAAAAATATCTTTACAACTTTGAGCCAACTATTTGTTATGCCACAAAAAGTATTAATTTGGCTTTATCAAAATTAAAGACTTCGGTTATATAAAGTCATATTTTTCTGTTCTTATGTTTATACTTTTATACTGGACTCTTTAGATGGTACTTGTAAAGAATGTGAGTTCTAATATATATTTCTGAGTAGTATTAAAATTTGATCATATAGCTACATTATTGCTATATTACCTGGGTCTTGTAAAGGATGCTCTCTCTCAGTTTGTTAGGGAAATACTATTTTTGTTTTGCTCTTAATCCTATGATGAATCCCTTATTTTTGATGATATTATTATCTTATGACCCATGGCCCCTCTGAAATTTCAGAGGAAATCCCAAAGTGTCTAAAGGCTTTCCAGGAATCCAGGTAGATTATCAGGTTATCTCTGGGTCCAGGTTTCTAATGAGTTGACTTTTGGCCAGGGCTATGGTCTCTTCTGAAGCTTCAAATGGGTGAGTGTATTGTCAGGCTTCGTATCTTTGCTACCTCTGCTTGGCCCTGTTGTATAACACGGCAGCTGCTTTCCCTAGGGTCAGACATCCATGGGAGAGGGAAACAGAAGATCACAATAATAAGTCAAAGTCTTTTTATCACTGGATTTTGGAAATCACATACCATTACTTTTGCCATTTTCTTTCTTTACAATTAAGTCAGAGAGTCTAGGTCATACTTAAAGTGAATGTGAGAAAGAGAAGCAGTCTTTTCTGTAGAAGTTACAAGATTGTATAGAAACTGTTAGGCTTCCCTTTTGTAAATGTAGCTGATGTATCTATTTTGTAACTTTTGTATATGTGTTTATATGTTTTACTCTTGGATATATTGGCTTTGTGTTTCTCCTTTTGTAAAATCTGCCCAGTGAAAACTAGTCAAACTGATTAGATTGTAAAAGCCACACTCTAGCCCATAGGAAACAGCATAGTAGACTTGGCATTAGGGAATAAAAGGCTGAGTGGACTGCTGGCCCAGTGTGCTTGTACCCTTCTGTATAGAAGTAAATTGCCTTGGTGAGTTACTTTTTATTTCACAATATTTTGTTTGTGGCTTCCCTAAAATCTGTTTCTAACAGGAAGATTATACAGAGATATGAATACAGGAGGTGGGGATTTTTAGGGGCCTTCTTAAAGATACAGAGCACACCATGTAAGCTTTTGGAATTAATAAAACATGCAGTGATGTATCATCATTGACTACTTGTCTTATTCTGTTTTGTGTTGCTTTGACAAAATGTCTGAGATTGAGTAATTTACATAGAACAGAAATTAATTTTCTTACAGGCAGTTGTGAAGGCTGGGGAGTCCAAGATCAAGGCCTTGGCTGGGCAGAGTTTGACCTCTCTACTTCCAGGATGGCACTTGAATGCTGCCTCCTCTGGAGGGGAGGGACACTGCACCTTCTTATAGCACAAGAGTGGGAGAGAGAGCCCACTCTTACAAGCATTGATCAGCTCATAAAGATGGAGACCTGACCTCCTGACCTAAACATCTCCCCAAAAGCCAATGTCTGCATGCTGTTGCACTGGAGATTAAGTTTCTAACATAGGAATTTTAGGGTACATAGACTGTGGCAGAAACAATTTAGGTTGCTGCTCTCGGTCATCCTGATCCTCATGATAGTCCTACATGATTTGCAAAATTAGTTTCAGAAAAAGACCATCAAGACACAGAATTTAAGTAACTGGTTGGCTGACATCACAACTTTGGTCTTTTATGTCCTTTACCGTATAATCAAAGAGGAGGAGAGGGAGTGTGCTGATGACAATTTCTACTTTTTCAGGCATCAGTTTAATCATCATTTTCTCTAGCAAGATGCCCAAATTTGCCAAGACTGAACTTGGCAGACACTTCAGGTACTATATAGTCTGTTTTGCCACTTTCTTACAGTACTCAGTACCCTGTGCTGCCATTGCAAGCTCAGCTGCTCCTGTCTGTGTGATTAGAGTAAGTTCTTTGAGGGCAGATATGGTATCTTTCTCATGACTCATCAGGGCCAGAATATGTTAATGTCTAAATATTCCAGAAGGTAGTCTGTCTTTTTAATGTAAAAGTTAAAAAATAATATTGATGCTTGATGAGAAAAATAAAAAGAAATAACCAATGAAAAGAACAAAGAGAAGAAAAAATAAATATAAAAATGGACATCTTTCTCCTTTGTATCACATTACCAGGTTTATACTCTCCATGGCCCAGTGATTTTTGAGTCATATTATGTGTCTAGAAAATGAAATGACAATAAGAATTTTCAGAACAGGTTGCACATTAGCAGGGCCATGAATCAAAGCACAGTGTTCTCCCCTTGCTTAGTGGGTATCCTGATGGGCTCATTGGAGAAGCCACAAGAGGCATTGTTTGACACTTCATGAAGGTCATTTTTGACACTCAGTGGTTAATTTGCTGACTTACAGTACTTTCCCCCCTAAATTTGGAAATGATGATTCTTTTTTGCACTTTGGCTTTTTACTCATTAGATTTCTCAGGATTGCTGGGGAGAATTGCAGAAAGTCTTTTGAATGACAACATTTCAGCACTTTTTCTGAGCATTGAGGAGCATTGTCACTGGGGCTGCTGGAGGATGGATTATTTTCTTGGCAGGTAGTGTGGCCTCCACAGGGCTCGTTAGGCTTTCTATTGGGAAGATCTAAAGTGCACAGTTGAATACTGTCATAAAAAAAGGGAAATAGTTTGAGCCTAATTCCTAATGGAGCTGCAAAGACTACAGCTCCTTTTTGATCTCTGAATTCCAAATGGGCCTTTTATAGCTGTCATATTATTGACTGCTCATTCCAGAACCATGATTCTCTTGCTCTCTAAATCTTTTATGCTCTGAATGTTATGCCAATGCTTAGTATTAGATGAGCAGATTTGGAAACCTTATGTATTTAATAAAATCAACATTTCCTTCTAACTGAATGGGGGTACGTGTGTGCATGTGTATGTTTCATAAAAGAACTTTCTTTGCAGGATCTGATTTCTATAGATTAAACAATTAGTTACACATCAAATTCAGTTTTCCTTTCTCTCTATTCCTGGTGTAACTACTTATAATATCCCTCACTTGATCACCTGCAGAAATACTTAATATATGAGGCTATTTGGTGGTGTGGGCTAAAGGGGAAAGCAAATGTCATTTTTAGTAGAAAGATAATTTGAAAATTCTGGAAAATGAAAGATCAAGTCAAGCTTATGTTCTGATTGATTATGTGACTATAATGCTACTTAAAATTAAAAATCTGCACCTAGATAAGAAAGCAAAAAAAAGGGGGGGGGTAACAAAGTAATATTACATACAAAGATTTCATTTGCTTCCCATTATAATTTTTTATTATTTTAGCAAAACATTATTTCAAGAAAAATATGTTTTATTCCACTTACAAAATCAATCATTTATCAATCATTAACTTTTCCTATATTGCAAACTAGCAATAGGCATGTGCTAAACACCACAGGGAGATGAGTTTAGGTTTATTATCACATATATCTGTGTCACAAACTGATACACATACCATGAAGGATAACATTTTTTTGTGTGTATGTATGAAGCAGAGGCATTCTATCTCTGAGCTACACCCCAGCTCTATTTTATTTTTAATTTAGAAACAGGGCCTCATTAAGTTGCTGAGGCTGGCCTTCAACCTGCTATCCTCCTGTCTCAGCCTCTCAAGTACTGGGATTATAGGCCTTTGCCACCACAGCTGGCTGAGAGATAACATTTTAAAATGTGAGATTATAAAATGAAATATGTGGGTTAAGAAGTAACTTTAAAAATTATTTCAAAGCATCATCCAGTGGTTATTTGCATCAATAGTGGATAAGAATATGAAATTTCCTTTTTCCTTTTCATTAATGATTATTTCAACTTAAGTACTTTCCAGTCTGGTTCTGTATCTGTATACATGTTATCCAGTTTTTTGTTTGTAAGTATCAAGTTAGATTTGCCTGGACTTAATAGTTTAGTCATAACACGAGCGAAGGATATTTGTTTTTGAGCAAATGAGTAAAGGCAGGATGAACTGAGAACCTTTATTAGAAACACAGAGCACTTGAGCAATGCCAGAGACATAACATACATGTTTCAAAGAAATTGCAAGGCATTGTGCTCACATTTCCAGGATAATGTTTCATACTATAAAGGATGGGCAGTACCAGGTTATACTGGTACATCATTTCCAAAAGTTAAAAGATAATGCTGCAGTAGATTTTTTTTTCATGATATCAGGGATTGAACCTAGGGGCATTCTATCTCTGAGCTACTCCTACCCATATTATATATATGTTTTATTTTGAAACAGGGTCTCACAAAATTTCTGTGGGTCTTGCTAAGTTGCTGAGGCTGGCCTTGAACTTGTAATCCTCCTATCTCAGACTGGGATCATAGGCATGCACCACTATGCCTAATTATGCTGCAATCATTTTGAATATAATTTTGCAAATGGAAAAATAGTAACTCATAACCCTAAACCTCAATTAGCTGTTTTGATTTTTGCATGTTAGTGTCTAATTCTTATCTATTTGCATTTATGTTTTCACATAAAATCATTTCCACTTAACATTTATGTCCTATATTCTTCCTCATAATATTGAATAATTTTCACAATTGTCATTTTTGGGTAAGTAGAACATCCAGTAGAGACTGGTTTGTTTTGATAGCTTATAGATATGTGTTTCCTTCCTGATACTTGAAAGTACAAAGTTAATGCCAATTAGTTATGATAGCTATGATGCACGGCTGCTGGCATGATGAAGCTACAGGCAGAAAAAATTTAAATGCTCAGTTGGCAGGGCAGAATCGAGGCTTTTTTTTTTTTTCAATCAGGGCTCGCAACTATGACTCCACATCCTTGTCCTTTCAGGTGCCTAAAAGTTAATAATGCAACACAAGTTCAAACCCTGTGAAGGTGGAATGAGAATCTGTGACATAAAATCTCTTTATAATCTTTAAAAATCTATGGAAATGGGTGAACATATGCTTTGAATCATGACAGAGTATTAGATTGCCAACAGTCAAGTACAATTCAGTAACAATAACAACAAAAGGAAAAGTGATATTTTCCTGAATATGTTTCCTTAAAACATCAGGAAAAGAGACATTTAGCGCTAATAAGCATTTATATATGCAAATATGAGGCCTCTCTCACTTTCACAGTGGCCACATTCTCCCTTGCATATGTATTCCTTACTTTCCTAAGTAAATCTCTATGTCTCTGAAAAGAGACGTTTTATTCAGTGATTTTTTTTTAATTAGTACTGAGGATTGAACGTGGAGGGTCTCACTAAGTTTCTGAGGCTGGCCACAAACCTGTGATCTTCCTGTCTCAGCCTCTCAAGTACTGGGATTACAAGCATGTGTCATCATGACTAGTTTATCATTGACTTTATTAGCATTTAAAAGTAAAGTAATGTCTTGTACTTTATTATAAAACACAGTATTGGCCGGGCATGGTGGCACACGCTTGTAATCCCAGCATTCGGGAGGCTGAGACCGGAGGATCCGGGTTCGCGGCCAGCCTCAGCTACCTATTGAGGCACTCTGCAACTTAGTGAGACTTGGTTTCAAAATAAAGAATAAAAAATAGGGCTGGGGGTGTAGCTCGGAGGTAGAATGCCTCTGAGTTCAATCCCCAGTACCGCAAAAAATAAAAATAAAAATAAAAATAAAAAAATAAAACACAGTATTGGCTTTATAAGCTTAACTTAAACTATAATAATAAATTGCATCATAAAATTAACTATTTTGTATTACATTTGTCTAGGAGGTAAAACATAAAATGTGATCAATGTAAACCATTCATTGACATATAGACTCCATGAATATTTACTGAACACTTTCCTCATATGTAGTAAGGTTTAGACAGCATGAACAATATTATCCAGATCATTGTCTTAATGAAGCTTAAGTATTTTCAAAGTGAAACACTTTGGAAATTGAAGCCTGTTAGGAATATTAGTGGTCACAGCATCCTGTTATTTATTACATTTTTTAGGTAGGAGTAAAAGGAGTAATGAATGCAGTAAATATTTAATTTCCTTGTTCTGGTATTAAGCATAGTCCCTTTTAGTAGGACCTGTCTGGAAAATTAAGATCTTGGGGTGTAAATATGTAAATGGATTTTCCTCCTCAGTGGGGTTGGATAATCTTAATTTAACAAGAATCTCAACTCAGTGGCAGTGCCCAGCTCCCACTGTGATTTTCATTTCTTTGCCAAGATAGAATGATCAGCTTTAACTATGGGAGCACACCAGGGTTCCTTTTTGGACAAATGGTGAATACAACCCATGTGCAGACATGTGTGCAAAGAGACTGTCACATATACGCTCCCCACTCACTGCAATGGTAACAAATATCCTCCTCGCATGTGGGGGAACACCGATGATTCATCCATGACCAAGGAAGCACTTAATTTGTAGTAAAGGTCGGTAAATAATATATTCTCTTTATATATTGACATCTTATACCTCAAGATCTGGGGATCAGAACAAATGTTTGTATTCCCCTATTCACATAAAAAAAAGCCACTGTACTTAGGGAGAATTTTAAATGTTCCCAATAAAAATAAATGATAAATGTCTGAGGTGATAGATATGCCAATTACTCTGATCTAGTCATTACACATTGTATACATGTATTGAAATGTCACACCGTACCCATAAATGTGTACAATTATTATGTGTATATAAAAATAATTTTTAAAAAATATACTGTAGTATTTGCAGTACTGCCTATAACAAATATGCTTCATTTACTTTGAGATGTGCACTTTTAATTATCTTCAAAGAAATAATCCACTTAATTATTTTTAGTATTTTTTCCTTGCAAGATGAGTAGCTTAAAAAGACACTCAATCCCATGCAAATCTTCCTCCAAGCAAAATCACTCCTGGGGGCGCCTTCATTCACTTAATACATATTTTGGTTACTTTTCTTCCTGGTGGTAAATAACAAATTCAACTGTAAGTATATTCCAGAGCAGCACTGTAAAATCGGGGAATTACTGGCGATATAATCTGAGATACCATAGATAAGCTTATGATACCAATGATCCTAAAATTTATAGTATTTTGTATGTTATGCTATACTTGGGTTTAAAATTAGCATTAATTATTTATTTTATACCTAAAACTGCAGATAGTAATAAAAAAGTAAGATATGGTTCATAAATAAGCTCAAATTTTAGCTAAGGGAAAAATTAAATACATATATATATATATGCAGGTGTCCTATTTAACCCAAACTGGAAATTTGGGTATTTACAACTCTGGTATGTTGGAAACACCTAGATGGATTTGGTTCCTCTGAGTCAGAAACCCCAGTGAAGAGGAGTTCCAGATGAAGCAGGTTGAATTTTTTAAAAACCTACCATCTAGACTCTCCAACATCTTTATTTTTTCCCTCTTAGATAATACTGTGTATTCCCATTAGAATTATTATGATGATCACTGTTACATTTTGGATCTCATGTGTTGGCAATGCAACAATGTTCAGAAGTAAAAATAATTGAATCATGAAGGCTTTAATCTCATTCATGGAATAATTCATTGAAGATTATTAATTTTTTTCTGCGGTCCTGGGGATTGAACTCAGGGGCATTCTACCTCCGAGCTACATCCCCAGCCCTAGTTTTTATTCTTTATTATGAAACTGAGTCACACTAAGTTGCGGAGTGCCTCACTAGGTAGCTGAGGCTGGCCGCGAACTCAGATCCTCCGGTCTCGGCCTCAGGAATGCTGGGATTATAAGCATGCGCCACCACGCCCGGCTTGGATTATTTATTTTAATGGAATCACTGAGTGGTAACTGCATGTAGGTGGGTATGGCTGGAGGAGACATATCACTGGGGGCAGGACCTTCCAGAGTCTCCCCCCGCCCCCCATCAGGCTAACTCCAGGTAGCTCCCTAGATCTCAGATTCAGTATCTCTTCATTCAGGAAAGACTTAGGTTAGGTGTTCCCAGTGAGAGTGGCTATATCCTCTGTACTTGCATCATTAGGGCATTGCTCACATCCTACTTTAATGTCCTATTTACTTATACCACTAGTCTATAGACTTTGTGAAAGAAAGATGCTCAGATACCATGGTGGACAGGAAATGCTGTACAGAACTATCACTTATAAACCATATAGCAGACAAGAGAAGCTTGGGGAGAAGATAGTATTTGGAGATTTGCCCTATAAGAAATAATTAAAAAGAATATATTCTTTGAGAATACACACACACACACACACACACACACACACACACTTTGAGAAATCTAGCCAGTTGAAAGATATTTTTAAAAACCAATTATGGGAGTATCATGTAGCAGGCAACACACTTAGAGTTGACCAAATGTCCAACTGCTCTCTGAAATTTCTCAGAGTGCCTTGTAGTTAGCTTCTGGCCATGTGACTAATTCTGGCTACTGACCTGAGAGATTTGTAATTTCAAGGACAAGGCAGCCAAGGGTTACCTTGCTGTTTCTAGCTCTCTATTGCCCTGGAAAAGTGAGCCTAAAGTTCTATATTCTAAGAAAACATAGTCACAAGATTCAGAAAGGCAGCCTGATCGACATGAAATGAAATAAGACTTTATTGTTCTCGGCCCCTGAGATTTCAGGTTCATCTGAAATTGCCACTAGATATACGTACCCTTACCAGCACAGAAAATGGGGACTGTCTCCTAATATTTGGAGACCCTAGTCATGTTTAAGAATAACAAGACTTGGTCTATCAGTCCCTAAATAGTAGAATTAACACCAAAAGATACACAGATCTATGTAGATGTATTATAAACCGTACAAAAATTAATTTGACTCGCCACACATAAGCCTTCTGGTACTTGGACACTGAAAGAATATTATAGAAGGCATTGGAGTGTTTCCAGATGTTGGGACTAGGACTCGAATAGAAAACCATGCTGCTCTAGAGGAAGGGGTCACCTGGAAAGTCCTATGCTATTGTTTCTAAACTGTGGCAAGAATCTACATATTAACTACCCTCTGGTCTCTGTTGTAACCAAGTTGTTTAACACTCACTTCACCACCACCGTGGGCAAACTGGCAAATTCCTCAACTTCCTAACCAGCTACTATCCATCCCTTCCTCAAAGCTCACAACTCATCTCTGGCTTTCTAGCCAGCATATTTTCTCTTTCAACATCTCTGCTTTTATAACTGTATTGTTATCTTCTGGGTCCCCTTAAACTACTATTTTTTATTTCTCACTCAAGAACTTTGTTTTTTTGTTTGTTTGTTTTGCGGTACTGGGGATTGAACTCAGGGGCATTCTACCTCCGAGCTACACCCCCAGCCCTATTTTTTATTCTTTATTTTGAAACCGAGTCTCACCAAGTTGCGGAGTGCCTCACTAGGTAGCTGAGGCTGGCCGCGAACCCGAATCCTCTGGTCTCAGCCTCCCGAATGCTGGGATTACAAGCGTGCGCCACCACGCCCGGCCTTCACACAAGAACTTTGGGCCTTAGACAATGTGACCTTGTCCCTCTCAGTCTCCAAGTCAGATTAACCTGGGTGCTACCTGCTAGAAGAATACTTGTCTTGGCAGAAGATGAAATAGCTCACACTTCTGATTTGTTCTTTGTTTTTTTTGTTTTGTTTTTTAACTCCTTGTATGCTATGCTATGGTGTTAAAGGAAAGAAGAACTGTTCCAAGGTAAATCTACAGTGACCGTTCCAGGTGGCATCTTCTTAAGAAGGTCGACATAGTTTTGCTCATTTTCTTGATTCCTAACAAAATACACTTTAAAGTGAATGAGATCAAGCCGGGCGTGGTGGCGCACACTTGTAATCCCAGCATTCGGGAGGCTGAGACCGGAGGATCCGGGTTCGCGGCCAGCCTCAGCTACCTAGTGAGGCCCTCCGCAACTTAGGGAGACTTGGTTTCAAAATAAAGAATAAAAAATAGGGCTAGGGGTATAGCTCGGAGGTAGACCGCTCTGAGTTCAATCCCCAGTACCGCAAAATAAATAAATAAATAAATAAATAAATAAATAAATAAGTAAATAAATAAAGTGAATGAGATCAATACACAGCAAGATAACACTCATGCACTTATTCAAGACTTATTTACTAAATGGGATGTGGTGGCGTGGCACACACTTGTAATCCCAGTACTTGAGAGGCTAAGACAGGAGGATCTGGGTTTGCAGCCAGCCTCAGCTACTTTGTGAGGCCCTCCGCAAGTTAGTGAGACCCTGTTTTGAAATCAAGAATAAAAAATAGGGCTGGGGCTGTAGTTTGGAGGTAGTAGAATGCCCCTGGATTCAATCCCCACTGCCATTAAAAAAAAAAAAAAAAAAAAAAGACTTATGTACTGAGTATTACCTGCTGTGACAAGGAAGTATAGCTCCACAGAAGAAATATAGAGTCCTCAAATTCTTAGAACTTATAGTCTAATGGAGAAAATGTATATGAAGCAATATTTATGAGTAGTCTAAAGGAGATGTGTGCAATGCTATCCTGGAATCTGATGAAAATACCTAATGTATGGCAGATGGGTTATAAAGTCCCAGATTTGGCTATTTGATTTATCCAGGGAAGTTGAAAAATTAAACTCTCAATACCCTCACACAATCAAACTCACAAGCTTCCATACTTCACAGACCATTACCACCAATCCCTGAATCATAGAGATGCAGATTTCTGGCTCACAATCAACAAATACAGCAAACTAGAAAGGGGAGGAAGAGGCAGCATTCTCTTCTCTTGAGAGAAGAAAGTAGAAAGTCTGCCAATGCCATAGCCAAGTTTCAAAATTCAGGAAACTTTCAGGAAAGGATGGACAAAATAGAGCTGTTCAACCGTAACCATTTATTCCAGGCAGAGAAAAGGCACAGATGGACAAGGGATTACTACCTTTTGCAGCCCAATGCCACCAGCAGGCCAGGGCTCAGCAGTGCTCTGAGCTAGCATTCAAAAGAGCCCAAACGCCATACACCATAGGCAGCCGCACGCAATGTGCAAGCCCCGCTGGAGGGCCGGCTGGTTGCCTCTTTACTTTTTAAAGCTGGCATTTAAAATCACTTTGGCAGATGGAAGAAAAGTATGTAATAAAAGTTGACATTTCATTTTACTCTCTATGTTTGTTAAGTTAATTCTATTATCATTCACAGGGAGATCCGTACTGAACGGGAATCCAATTGTGGCAGATTGCAGCTAATACAAAAACCTAGGGTTTTTAGGGTCATATAGATACCAAATGATAGGCAACAATTTGTCATAGGAATGCCATTATCTTAGATCTCAGGGTGATATTAACACTAAAGGTAAAGTTATAGAAGACTAATCTTAGTCATGCATATTATCAATAGCATTCTCTTTGTGTTGCTTATTCCCATAAAGGAGGGAGGAAGAGAGGAAGGGAAGGAAGGAAAGAAGGAAGGAGAGGAGGGGAAGGGAAGAGTGAGGAAGGGAGAGGAGAGGAAGGAAATAAGGAAGGGGAGATTTCTGTCTCATTCTGTACTTGCATTTTGTTAGAACTTTTATATTTTTCTGTAGTAAACCAACATTCTCCTTTCCAACACCTTTTCTATTATATTCAAAAAGGCAGCTTTGAAGCACATAACTCTCAACTAAAGTCTGTTACTTTTGACTCAGAAATGTACCTATTCACACAATCATCTCAGATAATTAAATCTTAAGCTTTATAAGCTCTCAATCTTATATTATTTGATTTCCAAAGTTATAGCAGAAGTAGTTGATTTCATATAATTTTGAGAAGCTATAGGAGAATTAATTTTTCTCCATAAATAGATTGCTTTTCCCTTTCTTCATTTTTGTTATTCCTTCTTCAGTTTTTCTTGTATTTTTTCCATTCTCTAATATATCAGTGTAGTAGAGGTTGCTAAAGCCCAGTCCATAATCCTGTGCCCACTGCAGAGCTCACCTTAGCTAGGTTAGCTGTTCCTTTGCATAGCAATGCTTCTCATCTCAAGTACCTGTATTTCAGGAAGATTGGAAGTGATAGCAAATTAGTGCTCCCAGGAGTAATACTTAACCAGTGCAGGGCTAGAATTTACGGCCTGAGACCCCAGCTTCCTGGACTGTTGGTGAGATTATCCTGAGGGTATTTCGGCAAGCATTCTTACTGTTGTGACCCAAATACCTGATGACCACAACTTAGAAAAAAGAAGATTTATTTGCCTACAGTTCTGGAGATTTGAGAGGTTTCAGTCCATGTTAGGCCCAACCTGCAGAGCTCAGAGCATAGCAGTGGGAAGCAGAAGGCACCAGTGGAGGGACTCTGCTTTCAAATCATGGAGACTGGAAGAAGAGAAAGAGAGAAGGGAGGAGGGACTATACCTAGTTCCAAAGGCAACACCCCCAGGGACCCCCTCCTCAGCAACCAAGCCCTGACTTTAACACGACTGCCTTGTCTACAACAGGAGGTCTGAGGGACATTCTAAATCCAAACTATGACAGAGGATTTTGTTTGTTGGTTTGTCTGTCTGTTGTTTTGTTTGTTTGTTTGTTTGTTTGTTTTATGTGGTGCTGAGGATTGAACCCAAGGGCATTCTACCACTTAGCCACATCCCCAGCCTTTTTTAAATTTTTTATTTTGAATCAGGATTTTGCTAAGTTACCACACCTTGGCTTGGAACCTGTGGTCCTCCTGTTTAGCCTCTAAAGTTCAAAGATTATAGGCATGTACCACCATACCCAGCTGAAGTATGTTTTTATTGCATTTGAAAGAACCTCAGTGGACTGAGTCCCACTTGTCCACACTACAATCCAACATACCACCACCTGTCCACCTATTCTGTCTTTCCCACTACCTCAATCTGTTTGCTAGAGAACCTTCCCAAATAAAACTTACACTCACATCGTTTTCTCAGGAAATGCTTTTGAGAGAACCCAAACTAAGGTTTTCATTGATGACATTGGACTTGAGAGGAGACTAGCCATTAAACAAGCACTTACTATGTATAAGGCACTAATTTATGCATTTAAGAAATAGATATTCACTTACTCTTAGAAATCCTTCTTTTTAAATATCTCACTAGAATAATTTTGTTCCCCACACCACAAGATAAACATTGTTCTTGTTTTAGTTTGTAAATTATTTATTTTCATATATATAACAAATGATTGCCAAAAGGATTTGAATATCTCTGCAAACACTAGCCACAGGACACTTTCAGCCTGCATCCAGGGGATAGATGTCACACTGGAGTGCCTTTAAATAGCCACTGGAATACACATAAAAAGGAATGTTGTGGGGAAAAAATATTGTCAACAAATATGATAGACCACAAAGTTGATATTCTTAATATATGAAGCACATATATGTATCAATAAATAGTAGAAAATGAAGATTAAAAATAGGCAATAAAGCCAGGTGTGGTGGTGCACACCTGTAATCTCAGTATTGGGGAGGCTGAAACAGGAAGATTGCAGGTTCACAGCTGGCCTTAGCAACTTAGTGAAGCTCTGTTTCAAAATAAAAGAATAAAATAGGGTTTAAGGTATAGCTCAGAGGTAGAATGCCCCTGGGTTCCATCCCCAGTATCACACACAAAAAAAGATAGGCAATAAGTATAAATAGATAATGTATACTATAAATAGGCAATACGTATAAATTGATAATTCTCACTTTTATTTTTTATTTTGAAACAGGGTCTCATTAAGTTGCTGAGGCTGGCCTTGAACCTGCTAACCTCCTGTCTCAGCCTCCCAAGACTGTGATTACAGATTTAAGATTACAAGTGTGAGTCACCACACCTGGTTGTATTTGTTTTTTCAAGTATAGTTGTAACAACTTTGCCCATTTAATATACCCTTCTAACAATATGACTTTGAGATTCCCCAAGCAGTAGATTTCAGTTGAAGTAATACTATATAACTTCGGAGTCCAGATTACAAAATATCACAAATTTCTATTGTGTTTTCTAAGAATTCATAGTATTGGAACTTAGCCACCATGTTGTGAGGAAGTCCGAGCAACACAAGGAGAACCCCTGTGAAGAGAAACCAAAGCTCCTGGCTCACAAGCCTGATTAAGCTCCCAGGCAACCACTTCAGCTGAGTAAACCATCATGAAAATAGCTCATGATAATATATGGTATAAAATTGAGCCATCTTTGCACAAATTTCAGAGTTGTGAGCAAAACAAATGAATGTCATTTGTTTAAGCCACTATGATTTGGAGTAATTGATTATGTAACAGGGGCAGCTTATGAATAACCTGATACCTGTAAATGGCTGCTGTCATAGCATGTGGCATAGGTTTGAGGATGGAGTGGTATGTTGAATCCAAAAGGAGCTTGAGATTGTTGGTGAGATCTTAAAGATGCTTGAGAAGAGTGTTAATAGATAACCTGTGTTAGCATTTCATTGCTCTGACAGGTACCCGAGAAAAACAACTTAGAGAAGGAAAGATTCATATTGGCTCATGGTTTCAGGGGTCTCAGTTAATGGTCACCAACTCCATTTTTCTGAGCCTTAGGTAAGACAGAGCATCACCGTGGAAGGGTGTGGTACAGAAAATCTGTTCAGCTCATGACAGCTGGGAAGCAGAAAGAAAGAATGAGAAGGAGAGAAAAGACAGGACTAGGGGGAAGATATTGTCCCAAATGACTCACTCCCTTCTATGAGGTCCTACCTCCTAATCTTTCCAACCACCTCCCAATGAGTCCCTCAATGGATTAATCCACTGGTGAGGTAGAGACCTCATGATCTACTCACATCCCAAGGCCCCCCCACCCCGAACACTGCTGCATTTGGGGGTAAAGGCTTACACACAAGTCTTTGGGGGACATTCCAGATCCAACCCATAACATACCCAAAGGGTCACAAGACCCAGAAGACTTGGGGTAGGCTTGAGGGAAAAGAAGAAAAATATTATTGGAGTTACAGGAAAGTGTTCCTTATTATGTCATGGCAGAAAGCTTGGTAATGCTATTGTCTGCTATAATTTGAAAAATAGAAAATGGGTCTATGAGATAAGCACGGAGATTTCGAGGAATAATGTTAAAATTTCCACCTGGCTTCTTCTATGTTACAGACGAGAGTTGCTAGGCTTAAAAACTAAATTATTGTTCATTATCAGTCTCTACAGATGACAGATGATTTTCAAATTATGAAAGTATCATGGAAAAGTCCTGGAAAGGACTATGGGCTCCTTAGTTAAGACTTCAGAAAGTCCCAATACATTGATTCATAAAAATTTCAAAGAAATGAACATGACTTTAAAAGATACTAATAGAATGCCTTGAGAATTCTCCCCACCAAAATGTAGGATTTGTAAGAATATTAAGTGTGGCATCATCTAGCTGCTTTGGTCAGAGGCAAAGAAAGAAAGAAAACCAGTTTTAATGACTCTTGAAATTGTGGCATCTGGCTATTGAAGTGAACCTCAATAAGACTGACAGAAAAGCCACAAAGTTTTTAAGAAAATAGTTTTGGCTCAAGTATTGCCATAGATTGAAAGGAACAGTGAGAGTGCAAAATAAACAAAAATAAAATATAATAAAGCCTTTTTACCCCCAATTTTTTGAAGTAGGAAGAAGGCTGAGAAGTTTTCTCAACTGCAACCAAAAACCTGTTCTTGTGAAAAAAAGGAAGAACTAGGTGTACAGAACCCAGAGATATTGAGAACAACTCCCAGACAGTGGGATGGATCCCTAATGAAAGAATGGGCAAAAAGTGTCCCCTGGATTTCAGAACTGCACTAAATCATGAACACAGTGTGCCTGTCATACTCCTCATGTATCTTATTCCCATGCAAGAGCTGCATGTCTTCTGGGGGGACCTGAAGGACAGATCATTTGTCTTTTTTAGTGCATATATTTTTACACTGTACTGGAGGAGTTACACCTACCAAGCCTAGCCCTGACCTAAATGATGACACACTGGACTTTGTGCAGAGACCATAATGGGGTGAGATTTGGGGTGGGGCAGGGCTGAATATATTTTGCCCTGAGCCATGTGACCAGGAAGTGAACTGGGCTAGATGGTATTTCCAAAAACAGCTGAAATAAGTATCTCTTGTCCCGAGGTCCCGTGATGTCATCTTGAAGCTCCTGTCAATGAGTGGCAGTGTCTATGTCCCCACCTAGTGAACACATGCAGGCCTTCCTGACGCCTCCACCCTCTGAGTCCTGTGGAAGTCATACCACGTGGCTTCCGATTCTGGATGACACAAATCTTCATAAAGAAAGAATGTGTTAAGAACAGTGAAAATATCTGAGTCATAGAGAAATTGAAAGTATGGGTGAGTCTGACAGTAGCTCTCCTATACTTGCTGAACAAAACAGACATAAAAAACAAAGAACACAGTTCTTACTCACAGGAAGGGTGGAACTAGTTGTGAAGCAGGGGAGGGTCATAGGGCCTCACCAGGGATTGGTAAAACCATCCTTAAAGCTTTCTACTTCTCTTTCTCTGATACTATATCTACCAAGAAAACTCTCATTTGCCGGGTAAACAACCTCAGACTCTGTCACTGGATAGAAACTGACTTGGATAAAAAAATTCCTTCAGTGTTACTTAGTGAAATTACAGTTGATATCTTACATTTGGTTAGTATGAGTTAGTCTTTTTTGATCTATGAATTATGATTGTGTCATTGTGTTACCAGACTTCTAAAGTTGAGAAAGAAACCTCAATGGAAAAATAAAATTTAGAAGGCTTTCTATTTTCCATTTATTTATTTATTTATTTATTTATTTATTTATTTATTTATTTATTTATTTATTTATTTTTGCAGTACTAGGGATTGAGCCCAGGGGCATTATATCTCTGACCTACACTCACAGCCCTATTTTTTTATTCTTTATTTTGAAGCAGGGTCTCACTAAGTTGTGGAGGGCCTCACTAAGTAACTGAGGCTGGTTACAAACCCAGATCCTCCTGTCTCAGCCTCACAAGTACTGGGATTACAAGTGTGTGCCACCACACCTGGCTTTCTATTTTCCCTTTACATCTTCTCATTTGAAGATCAGTTAATATTGAGACTCCATGATATGGATTTAGGAAATTCAGTGCTTATAGAACAGTCTGAGTTAAAATGACAGGCAGGGGTAGATCCTGGTCAACTAAAGGGTATTTATAATATTAGATATTTTTGAAAGTGCCCTAAATATTTTCTCCAAAGGCTTTTGCAATAAAAAATAATCATTTAACTATGAAAATTATATTTTTTATCCAAATACATTCATCACCAAAAACCAGTCACAGATTTATCATTCCAGCCTCCTTTGGGTTGGACATTTCCCACAGCCTTTGGCAAGTAAAAATTGCCTTCAAACATCTGCTATGAACAAAAACTAAACCCATATGGTCCAAAACCCCATGAGAAATTTTAAGATTTGGAGAATGGCACTTAGATCTAATAAATGTTCCCTGCAAGTTTTCTTTTATCATTTTGTGACTCTAATCTTTCTTCTTTGCTCTACACTGCCTTTATCTAGTCTTGCATTAGCAAGTGACCATTACACATCTTCAAAGAGCAAGATGGCTAACTGGAGGTGCCTGACATGCTTCCTTCCACAAGAAAGGGCCAAAATGAAGAAGCCATAACTGTTATTCCACAGGAGTGTTTGAGGTGGAGTGCTGAAGGGCAACAGGAGCATGATGGAATTGCTGTGAAGCAGGGAGATCCTGGGTGGACTTGTAAAGAGTGGAATGACATCTGAGAAAAGAAAATGAATTGGCTATATCAAGAAATGAGGAATAGATCTCCACATTACCCAGGTCCCAGCTTCATAGTGGCTAACACACATTCACCAAACACAACAAGATAGCTTGCTTATCACAAGACACATGAGAATACTTTTCTACCTCTTAGTCCACCTGATAAACTTCTGCAGCAAAATGGTTTACGGTGACATTACTCTCTTATGAGGAGGTAAACCGAAACATATTTTGTGAAAAGTACTCATTTGCAGGTTAATGCTTGATTTCCATTTCCGTATCCTTCAAAGTGAAACAATAATACATGTTAAGAAATCTCTAAAGAACCAGCATTCATATTTTAAGACTCCTTTAAAGTGTTACAAAATCTATAAATATATATCATGATACCACTCCCCAAATTTGAAGATGCAAATAATTATTTTACTTCCCATACAACCATTGTACCCATTGTAATCTCTTGGCAGAGCATCCATGGCATCTCCTTAGTCTTTATTAATTCCCAGTATCTTCTACAGATTGGAAGGTCCTTGAAGGAAAGGGCCATGTCTCATTCACCTGTGTTCTCATGGCTTGGAAATTAAGAATATAGAGAAATAGTGGAATAGGAATCTTTTTACTCTCTACCCTACATCCTGTATTCTAGCCACATATAAGCAGAGTTGACCTAGAATCGCATCAGCTTCAGCGAATATGGAAGACTAATAATACCATGGTGACTATGGATGATTTCCAGAGTCACTCACCTGTGCTCACTCTGTGTTAGTTTGCAGTTTATTTTCAACTTCTAATACTCTGCCTAATCTGAACACCTTCCAATAATGGGGATTTTCAAATGGATGTCTGCTTTCCAGTAAAATCTTTTTTTTTTTTTTTTTTCCAGTAAAATCTTAAGGTGAAAAAAGTTCGCTCATTTCATAAATGATAATTGAGCCCTGACTATGTGTGGAACACTCTGATGGAGGTTGAGGTGTAACAAAGAAAACGAATCCCTCTTCTCTCATACTCTCAGGTGTGGACTAGAATTGTTTTATTAATGAGCATATTGAAAAAGTAAGGAAAGAGCAAATATCTCACACTCCCTGTCCACTTAACCCCAGTAACTCCTCCATTGAAAACTGGCACAGTTAGCCAGACAAGTGACCGCAAGAAAGCTTGGAGTAGTCAGACAAGGGTAAGACTCATGTATTTGTAATTCAAAGTGTCAGATCTTAGTTTATTTGAAAAACATGTTTACTATTTTTCTAAATAACAAAAAATTACCCTTCTTTTCAACTTGCAATTAATTCAAAACATAAATTTGAGGCTGAGACAGGAGGATTGAAGGTTCATAGCTAGCCTCAGCAACTTAGCAAGGCCTTTAGCGATTTAGTGAGACCCTGTTTCACAATAAAAAATGAAATAGTGCTCAGAGGTAAAATGCTCCTGAATTCAATCCCCACTACCACAAACAAACAAACCTCCCCATAAATTTGCATGCCTTGAAATAAATTGCAAATTTTGCTATATTTTATCATTAAATATGGCTTATGGGCATTACATATAAGAAAGCAAAAAAGCCCAGATTTTTATGCATTACTAGAAAGGAAATTTCTCCCAAGTCACAAAAGCCCTCTAAGACTAAATGTATACTTAGGAAATGACAAAGGTCAGAGTCTCTGTTTTTCAATTTCATAGTCTGGCATGGAATTTTTTCTTCTATGGTAAAGAATTTGCCCATGCCCTATTTGATGTGCTTAACTAACAAGAAAGTAGAGTACTAAAATGATAAAAAATATAATTGCAAAATATCTAATATTTCAAAAAGTATCATGCTAGTCATTAGCACTTTGGTGGACCTTGCCATGTGTGTTTTAATGATTACTATTGTTTTCACTTTGAATTACTTCTCTAAAGGTTCTGGATCTCAGAGCCTGAGCAGTGAAGAAAACAGCTTCATTCTCTCGTGTGTACAGGGCATATATTTAGAGACATTTGGGATTGGACGCCCAGCCTACTTCATTTTCTCAACTCTCCACCTTCTCTGTTATGCATTCTTCAAGAACTATTGATCTTACAGCTCCAACTCCTGTTTCACCAGATCCATCAGGGAATTTCAGTTTCTCTGCTTCCTACCCCATCCCAACTACCTCAGGAATCTTAACTTGGAGTACAGAGGTTCTAGTAATTATCTGTAGATGCTAGACGTGGAATGAGCTCTGGAGCTGAGGGTGAAAATGAGAGAAGCCATGGTCATTTCTCTGCAAGTAAAGAAGTCAGGAGAGACAGAAGGAGATAGAGAGATAGGATGGAGACACATGGAGACAGAGAGAAGAGAAAGTAAAACCCATGCAAAGCCAGAGAACAGAAGATCTTAGTACAGGCAAAGATCTCCCTACAGAACAATAGAGCAATGCAGAGATGCAGGGCTCTCGAGGCTTTCCTGTTATAGTTTAGTACATTGTGAGACCTGGCCGTATCTCCTCCTGCCTTTCAGTTTTGTGAAAATCTCCTTTCTCCTTGTAATAAATCTCCCTTTGCTTAATCCAGCTTAAGTACGTCAAGTCCCTTGTTACAAAATCACCCCTAATTAATTAGGGCAGAATAAAAAATGTCTGCTAAATGCATTTCTGAGACTCATAGAAATAATGCTTGGTATGAGATAAAACACTATTAAAATTTTATTAAGCATTTTCCTTTTTAATATTATTATAACATGATTTTATTTTCCTTCTGTCATCACATTTTTAAAATGAAAAAGGTAGAATTCTATTGCTTTTTCTGCCTATTATGTTAAGTTGGTACTACCGGTCAAGAAAGAGATATGCTTTACATGACATTATTTTATTTAAAAATGTGTGTATATATAAAAAGAAATATAAACTCACATGTACAAAAAATGCTTTCTTTTACTCTAGATCATGGCCAGAGTCCCATTTAGGGACTTCTTCATATGATAACATCATAAAATCAAAATACTGAAATATTTAATAAGTTCTTTATTTTGTTCAGCAAAGTTTCACTTAGTAAAGAAAAAGTTTCAAGAATCCCATAAATTTCTTTTTTATGAGCCCCCAGAGAAGATGAAGTTGTGATATTTCCTAAATTTTATTATATTTAATTTTTTTAATTGACATAATAATCTACATATTTATTGGGTGCAATATGATGTTTCTATATATACATACACGGTATAAGCAAATCAGAGTAAGTAACATATGTATCACTTCAAACATTTACAATTTATTTGTGGTGAGAATGTTTAAAATTCTTCTAGCCATTTTTTTTTTTTTTTTTTTTTGCGGTACTGGGGATTGAACTCAGGGGCATTCTACCTCTGAGCTACACCCCCAGCCCTATATTTTATTCTTTATTTTGAAACCGGGTCTCACTAAGTTGTGGAGTGCCTCACTAGGTAGCTGAGGCTGGCCGCAAACCCCGATCCTCTGGTCTCAGGCCTCCCAAATGCTGGAATTACAAGCGTGTGCCACCACGCTGGGCCTTCTAGCCATTTTGAAACAAAATTTATTATTATGGCTCTACAGTCACTCTACTGTGAAAAGTATCAGTCCTTATTTTTTCTATCTAATTGTAACTTTTTACCCATGGGCCAGCGGCTCCTCACGACTCCTCCTCCTCCTCGTTATTCTCCCCAGCTTCAGATAGCTACTCTACTGTCTACTTCTAAGAGACAAACATTGTTTTGATTCCACATGTGAATGAGATTGTACAATATTTGTCTTCTGCTTAGCTTATTTTACTTAATATAACATCCTCTGGGTTTATTCATGTTGTTGCAAATGTCAGGATTTCATTTTATGGCTGAATAATATTCCATTGTTTGTATACCTAATTTTTTTTTTTTAAATCCATTCATCCACTGATGGACACTTGTGATTCCATTTCTTGCTGTTGAGAAAAGTGCTCCATTGAACATGTGACTACAGATATCTCTTCAATATACTGATTTCATTTCCTTAGCACATGCCCAGTAGTAGGATCAGTGGATCATATGATAGTTCTATTCTGAATTTTTGAGGAACCTCCAAGCTGATCTCCATAATGGCTGCACTAATTTACAACAGTGTATCAAGTTCCCCTTTCTCCACATCCTCCCTAGTATTTGCTATTTGTTGTCTTTTTGATGATAGGCATTCTAACTGGGGTCAGGTGATATCTCATGGTGGTTTTGACTTGCTTTTCCCCAATGATTGGTGATACAGCATTTTTTATATGCCTGCTGGCTGTTCTTTTAATAAGTGTCTTTTTAAATCTTTCACCCACTTTAATAGATGGTTGAGCTATTGAGTTTCTTATGTATCTGAATATTAACCCCTTGTCAGATACATAGTTTGCAAACATTTTCTCCCATTCTGTCAGTTGTCTCAACTGTTGATTGTAGATTCTTTTCTTTGTTATGCAGAAGCTCTTTAGTTTTAGATAACCCCATTCATCTATTTTTGCTTTTTGTTGCTTGTTTCTGTAGAACTTATCTTACCCAAAACAACCTTGCCTAGATCTCTGTGTTTTCTTCTAGTAGTTTTATAGTTTCCAGTCTTACATTTAGGAGTTGAATTCATTTTGAGTTGTTTTTTAATATGATGAGAGATAGGGTAGGTCTAGTTTCATTTTTCTCTATGTAGATATGCAGGTTTGCCAACTATTTATTGAACTGATTGTCCTTTGTTTACATGTGTGTATGTGTGTGCACATGCATGTTACCTGAAGTTGAACCCAGAGGTGCTTTATCACTGAGTTACATCCCCAGGCTTTTTTATTTTTATTTTGAGACAGGATCTCTCTAAGTTTCCCCAGCTGGCCTCAAACTTGCAATTCTCCTGCCTTAGTCTCCCAAGTAACTGGGATTACAAGAGTATGCCACCACGCACAACCGATGAATCTGCGCTGTTTGAACCTTTGTCAAAAATCATTAGGTTGTATTTCTTAATAAAGACAAGATTTTATATCTGATCAACATTTGTCACCCATTTAAAATTTTTACTTTATTGTAATGGTGGCCTCCAAATAGTGCCAAAATTTTCAGCTATTTATAGGAGAAACTGAGTGTAATTCAATTATAGAAAACATGAAAATGAGCTGGGCGTGGTGGCGCACGCTTGTAATCCCAGCATTCGGGAGGCTGAGACCGGAGGATCCGGGTTCGCGGCCAGCCTCAGCTACCTAGTGAGGCACTCCGCAACTTAGTGAGACTCGGTTTCAGAATAAAAAATAGGGCTGGGGGTATAGCTCGGAGGTAGAATGCCCCTGAGTTCAATCCCCAATACCGCAAAAAAAAAAAAAGAAAACATGAAAATGTTGAAATTCAGATAACATAGGATTGCACATCATATTCTTACATTTCTTCTCTCTCTCTCTCTCTCTCTCTCTCTCTCTCTCTCTCTCTCTCTCTCTCCCTTTCACCCTTCAGTCCATCTCTTCAAATAATTAAAGTCCTTTTATTAGTCTCATTCACCAGTTCTATGTTCATTTTTATGGATTGTAGCACTGATTCACTCATCAGCCATCACCTGTGCTAGGATCAAATGAAATTCTTTCATCTTACATCAGGGAGTGGAAAATAGGTGTGCCCTTGAAAGGGAGATCACAACAGACTCCACATCATAAGGCCAACAGACAGAGTTCATAATCCCCTAAATAAGGTAAACTTGACTTGACTAGGACCTAGAATAATCTAAGCACAGGAGGACCAAAGCTTCTACTAAACATTCTGCAATATGCATGAACTTGAATCTAGGTCCTAGAAAATGTTAGGATGTATAAGGTATATACTCAGAAGACTACTCAGCAGAAAAAAGGTGCTCAATACATGGTGTGTTGGTAATAGACTTAAATACTTTTATTTTTATAAACACATTAAAATGCCATTTAAAATTCTGATTCTGATCTAGCATTTTCAGACTTTGGGACTTTTTTCTGGACTGCAATTTCTGCCATCACCCAGTTTTGGTGGCTTGTTTCCTTGCATGTTTAAGAGAGCTTTATTGTGACAATACTTTGAGGTCTTTCTCCACAGAGAAAATTCATGTTTACCTCTGCCAGGTGCTTGGGGCACTGCCAAGCACACCCCTTTAACATCATCCTTTGCATTAGTTTTTGGGGATTGCACAAGGGATCCCCAGACTCTGGATCCAGGCTTGTGGTCAAGAATTCTCAAGGGAGCCAGGCGTGGTGGCTCATGCCAGTAATCCCAGTACTTGGGAAGCTGAGATAGGAGGAACTCAGGTTTGAGGCCAGTCTCACCAACTTCGAGGTCCCTCAGCAACTTAGTGAGACCCTGTTTCAAAATAAGAAATGAAATAGGGCTGGGGTTGTAGCTTGGAGATAGAATGCCTATGGGTTCAACCTCCAGTACAAATGAATAAACAAATGAACAACTCTCAAGGGAAAAATTTCTGCCTCTTTTCCAATGAATTCAGATATTAAGTTCATTCCTGCCTCCAGGTCTTTGCACCAGTCATTTCCTTTGTCCTCAGAAGTTCCAAACTTACTTAGCTCATTGCCCCCTTTTCAGAAAGAAATTACTTACTGTCCACTGTAAATTGACCTTCTTAAAGAATAAACAGAATGATGCAATGACAATGATGCCGTATAATGAATTCATTCCACTGAATAAATAAATCTGTTGTCTCTGATCCCTCACATCCCTCAAAAGACAGACAAAAATATTTAAGAGAATATGTAAAGAATATGTTAGAGATGGTAAGTCAACATTTATGGAATGTTACACATGCAAAATAAACCTTGGGGAGAATAATGTCATTAACATTTTCACATAATTCCCCCTCTGTGTTATTAGATACTTTAAGTAGTCTACTTCTTAGCCAACTTAAGAACAAACACAAAGGCAGCCTATTTATCTTTTACATTTTTAATTTTTTAGAAAAATATTAGTGCATTGCGATTACAAAACACCCTGAGATTCAAAGTGATTATTTATGTAGGTACACAACCCTTGGTGTATTTCTCTCTGGATCCTACTCTGATCCCCCCTCCCCCCTCCCTGTTCCTGTTAGTGAGATTGGTAATGATACCTTCGTATATGAATATAACATTATTTGATCTATTTTCTTCCTCAAGCTCGTTTTTCCTCTCTCCTCACCTTTTCCATCCTACTGTTCTCTTCTTTTATCTGAAGTCCTTTTTCTTTCCTACTTTCTCTCTAGCTTCCACACATGAAATAAAACATTTGACCCCAGACTTTCTGAGGCTGGCTGATCTCACTGAGCATATGGTTATCAAGTTCCATCTATTTTTCTCCAAATGATATGATTTTGCTCTTTTAATGGCTGAGTAAAATACCATAGTGTGTATGTACCACATTTTCTTTATCCATTCATCTGTTGATGGGCACCAGGGTTGGGTCCATAATTTGGCTATTTTGAATTGTGCGTAAGGCAGCTTGCTTTATCTTATAACAGAATATCTTGAGTCCCCTGCCAGGGCCACATCAGACACATGATTATGATTAACTAGATATAATTTTACGCACACTTAAACCACTATATAAAAAGTATCTGTCCAATAATTATTCATAAAAGAAAGTACATTTTAATACCTCTTTCATTATGTAAGATAACTAAGATAATCAGTCAATGCACTGAGTATAATAAAATATTCTAACTTACTTTTGGAATCTCTCTTTCTTTTATAGTTTTCCTCCAGTCCTAGTTTCTGTGAACAAACATAGAAGTAATTTATAAGGCGATATTATAGTGTCCTGTACATTGAAAGTTCATTGTATTATTGGAAGTTCTTTATCTCTGTCCTTTTTGCCAACAAAAAGTTATCACCTTCTTAGTAGTTATTTCTCTCCTTTGTTTCTTTGCAATTTTTTTTTAAATCAGGAAGCACCTCAATAACTATACTAAAAGGTTTAAAGTTTAGGGGGAAATTTCTGTTTCTCATTAAGCAGCACTGTCATATGCATTTTGCAGTTTCAACTCTGA
>PVLC010019935.1:0-29889 GCA_004027655.1 Graphiurus murinus | reverse complement strand
CGGTCTCAGCCTCCCCTTTCATAGCTTTTAAGGTCAAAATTCTTAGCTTTGGAAAGGCTTATAAAATTGGATAATATATGATGTGCTTAGGTTTTTTTTTTTTCAGTTTTAATGGTTAGGACTGTTCATAAATTATATGATTAGAATATGGTATTTAAAAAATAAGTTTTGTAGCCAGGCGTGGTGGCGCACGCTTGTAATCCCAGCATTCGGGAGGCTGAGACCGGAGGATCTGGGTTCGCGGCCAGCCTCAGCTACCGAGTGAGGCACTCCGCAACTTAGTGAGACACGGTTTCAAAATAAAGAATAAAAAATAGGGCTGGGGGTATAGCTCAGAAGTAGAACGCCCCTGAGTTCAATCCCCAGTACCGAAAAAAATAAAATAAATAAAAAAAAGTTTTTTAATAAGCAAAGTGAAGTGCCGTAACAAACCCTAGTATTTCCATAATTAACTCTCCCTTCCTCCTTTTTTTTTGGTATTGGGGATTGAACCTAGAGAAATTTGGAGATAAATAGAAATCCTGTATTTCAGTTTCCAATCTCAATTCCAGAGTTTAATAGCGATTATGTAAAAACAGTCCTGGGTTTTAAATGTCCTCCACTTATTGGAAATAGATGTTCAGGCCTGGTGTGGTGTCTGATGCTTGTAATCCCAGTACTTGGGAGGTTGATACAGGAGGATTGCAGGTTTGCAGCCAGTCTCAGCTACTTAGTGAGGCCCTCTGCAACTGAGACCCTGTTTCAAAATAAAGAATTAAAAATAGGACTGGGAATGTAGCTCAGAGGTAGAATGTCCCTGGGTTCATTCCCCATTACTGCAAAAAATAAATAAATAAATAAAAAGTCAGAATGGCGGAGCATTATTTTTAAGGGGAGTTGATTAGATTAGAGAAGGTCCTGGAAATCATGAGTAATTTTCTGGTCAAAAGAGACAAGAGAGCCGGGCGTGGTGGCGCACGCTTGTAATCCCAGCTTTTGGGAGGCTGAGACCGGAGGATCCGGGTTCCCAGCCAGCCTCAGCTACCTAGTGAGGCACTCCACAACTTAGTGAGACTCGGTTTCAAAATAAAGAATAAAAAATAGGGCTGGGGGTATAGCTCGGAGGTAGAATGCCTCTGAGTTCAATCCCCAGTACCGCAAAAAAAAAAAAAAAAGAGAGACGAGAAGCCGGGTGTGGTGGCGCAAGCTTGTAATCCTAGTACTTGGGTGGCTGAGACCAGAGGATCTGGTTTCCTGGCCAGCCTCAGCTACTTAGTGAGGCTCTCTGCAACTTGGTGAAACCCTGTTTCAAAATAAAGAATAAAAAAATAGGACTGGGAGTGTAGCTTAGAGGTAGAATGACCCTGGGTTCAATCCCCAGTACCACAAAAACAAACAAAAAACAAGAGTACCAAGTGTTGTGGCGCACTGTGGCACATGCTGCTAATCTCAGTATATGAAGCCTGAGACAGGAGGATCGTAGGTTTGAAGTCAGCTTCAGCATCTTGGTGAGGCTTTTAGCAGACCCTGCTTCCAAGTAAAAAAATAGAATGGTCTGGGGGCGTAGCCTGGAGGTAGAAGGCCCCTGTCTTCCATCTCAAGTAACACACATAAACACACTCACACACACACACACGTACACGCACACACGAAAAAAAAGAAAAGGATATTGTTATTTTCAAATATTTACAGAATTTCATATGGAAGTAGGATTGGATATGTTTTCTATAGGCCTAGAATATGAGGAGTGGGGAGAACATAGGGTATCATAGTTTGGTTTACTTATGGAAATATTTTTCTTTTTTTTTTTTTTTTTGTGGTACTGGGGATTGAACTCATGGGCATTCTACCTCCGAGCTACACCCCCAGCCCTATTTTTTATTCTTTATTTTGAAACCGAGTCTCACTAAGTTGCGGAGTGCCTCACTAGGTAGCTGAGGCTGGCCGGGAACCCGGATCCTCCGGTCTCAGCCTCCCGAATGCTGGGATTACAAGCGTGCGCCACCACGCCCGGCTTACTTATGGAAATATTTTTCTATGGAAAGATTAGAGAATGACCTGTTTGAGATATTGGGCTTCTCTTTGCCGAATTTGTGCCACATTTAGTTTACTATCTGTCAGAGAGTATTGAAGGCGTTCCTTTTTTAGATGGATGATTGAATGTAGTATGCTTTTTTTTTTTTTTTTTTTTTTTTTTTTTTGTGGTACTGGGCATTGAACCTAGTGGCATTCTACCTCTGAGCTATACCCCCAGACCTATTTTTTTTTTTTTCTTTATTTTTGAAATAGGGCCTCACTAAGAAGCTGAGGCTGGCTGTTAACTTGGATCCTCCTGTGTCAGCCTCCCAAGTACTCGGATTACAAGCTTGCGCCACCACACTTGGCTTGAATGTAGTAATACTGAACCTGAATCAGGTTGACTGTTAACCCTAGTTTTATGTTTTGGGTAAGATCTCAAAATCTGAGAGTCGAGCATGTGAACACATTCATTACAAAAGGTTCAGTCAGTAGGACATACCTCACAAGGAGATAGTGCCAGCTTCTTTTTGCTTAAGTATTAGATCATGTTATTAACTCTTTTTATTTGAAGTGGTGGATGAAGCCTCAAAATCTTTTTTTTTTTTGAGTGATACTGGGGTTGGAACCCAGAGGCATTCTACCTCCAAGCTACAACCCCAGCCCAATTTTATTTCTTATTGGAAACAGGGTCTCCTTAGGTTGCTGAGAGCCTCCTTAAGTTGCCAAGGCTGACTTTGAACCTGAGATTACAAGTGTCTGCTACCACTCTCAGCTTCAAAATTTTAATCTTTAAAAAATCTTTGCAGCCCGGTGTGGTGACAGGATCTCACTAAGTTGTGGAGTGACTTTGTCTAAACAAGTAGTCACATGTTTGACTACCTATAAATAAAATCCTGCACTACTATAACAAACAACAATGACCAAAAAACAATTATTTAAGAAAAACAAGCCGGGCATGGTGGCACACGCTTATAATACCAGTACTTGGGAGGCTGAGACTGGAGGATCTGGGTTCGTGGCCAGCCTCAGCTACTTAGACCCTGTTTCACAATAAAGAATAAAAAAAGTAGAACTGGGGGTGTAGCTTGGGGGTTGAATGCCCCTCAGTTCAATCCCCAGTACCACAAAAAAAAAAAAAAAAAAGAAGGGCTGAAGGTGTAGCACAGAACTAGAATGCCTCTGGGTTCAGTCTCCTGTTATCTTCCCCCCCCCCCCAAAAAAAAAAGAAAGGAAAAGTTAATGGTTGATTACCCACCATGGCCAAGGTACTGAATTTTAGAAGTAATCTAGTCCCTTCAACACCTTCTCCATCATTTCCTAGTTGCCTCCATTCTTCAGGCACATTTTATAAATTGACAAAGGACTGTACTGAACAGTATTCATTGACAGTGAATAGCCCATCACACTGTGGCAGACTGGGGTATTGGTATACAGACTACTTCAGATATCACTTAGTTTTCTTCAGGAAGAACAGGTTTTTTCCTATTGATGAATCTCTATCACAGGACTCAATCTCTTAACTCCATTTTATTTATAAACACATTATTTTAAAAAAATGTTTTTTCAGTACTGAGGATTGAGCCCATGGGTGTTCTACCTCTGAGGTATACCTCCAGACCTGTCTTATTTTTATTTTGAAACAGGGTCTCACTAGGTTGATGAGAGTCTTACTACTTGCTGAGGCTGTTCTTGAACCTGCAAATCTCTTGTCTTAGCCTCCCAAATATTGGGATTACAAGCCAGGTGTGGTGGTGCTCAGTACTTGGGAGGCTGAGACAGGAGGATCGGAGGTTCATGGCGAGCCTCAGCTACTTAGTCAGGTCCTCTGCAACTTAGTGAGACCCTGTTTTTAAAATAAAGAATAAAAATAGCTCAGAGTTACAATGTCGCTGGGTTCAATACCCAATACTGCAAAAAAAAAGAAAAGAAAAGTACTGGGATTATCGGCATGCGCCATGGCACCTGGCTTATATCTCCATTTGTTTGTTTGTTTGTACTGGGGATTGAACCCAGAGGCATTCTACCTCTGAGCTACACCCCCAGCCCTTTTCATTTTATTTTTTTAAATTTTGAAATATGGTCTTGTGAAGTGTGCTAAGGGTTTCCTAAATGGCTGTGGCTGGCCTTGAACCTGCCATACTCCTGCCTCAATGTCTCAAGTACTGGGATTACATGTGTGTGCCACCATGCCCATCTCAAGGTTTTCTTCTAAAGACTATTGCACAAAGTAGTTCATTTTAGGTTGTATTTATTTTCCTTATTCAGTTTTTGTGGTGTTTGGTTTGAACCCAGGGCCTAACATACAGTAGGATAATACCCGGCTACTACATAATCATTTTGTCTGTGTGTAAATTACATGTAACCTCCAGAGTGCATCTTCGTATAATTAATCTGGGCATACAGGGTGGAAATGTAGTTCAGTGAACTACACTTAGTCCTTCGTACTGCCACACACACACACAGAAAAAGAGAAAAAGATTTGTTGTATTCTCTTGGTTAAAGTACCCGGATAGCAGAGTGTGGTGGCATAGGCCTGTAATCCCAGTACTTGGGAGGTTGAGACAGGAGGATTATAGGTTCAAGGTCAGCCTCAACAAGACCCTCCACAACTTAAGTGAGACCCTGTTTCAAAATAAAGTATAAAATAAGGCTGAGGGGTGTAGCCCAGAGGTAGAGTGCCCCTGGGTTCAATCCCTAGTACTCCCCTTCCCGCAATACTCACATACAAAAAGTACCTAGATAATAGTTAATAGTAATTTTTTTGGGGGGGGAGGGGTAGCACTGGGGATTGAACCCAGGGACATTCTCCCTCAGGGCTACATCCCCAGCCCTATTTTATTTCTTCTTCTTCTTTTTTTTTTTTTTGCGGTACTGGGGATTGAACTCAGGGGCATTCTACCTCCGAGCTACACCCCCAGCTCTATTTTTTATTCTTTATTTTGAAACCGAGTCTCACTAAGTTGCGGAGTGCCTCACTAGGTAGCTGAGGCTGGTCGGGAACCTGGATCCTCCGGTCTCAGCCTCCCGAATGCTGGGAATACAAGCGTGCGCCACCATGCCCGGCCCTATTTTATTTCTTATTTGGAAACAGAGTCTCATTAGGTTGATGAGAGTCTCACTACTTGCTGAGGCTGTCCTCGAACCTGTGATCCTCCTATCTCAGGCTCCCAAGTATTGGGATTACAAGTGTGTGCCACCACACCCAGCTTAATGTTTTATATTTTGAACCTAAATTTGAGTAGAAATCTGATGATTTGTACTGATCCTATAATCTAGTATAATCTGTCAGTTTATATTTAGTATTTTTTTCTTTTGGTGCTGGGGATTAAGTCCAAGGGCCTTATGCTTGTTGAGTACGTGACCTACTACTGAGCTATACTCCTAGCTCTTGTGTTGTTGTTGTCATCTTTTTTTTTTTTTTTTTTTTTTTTTTTAACTACTGGGGATTGTACCCAGGAGCATTCTTCCTCTGAGCTACACCCCTAGCTCTATTTTGTTTTTTATTTTGAAACAGTCTTCTTAAGTTGCAGAGGCTGTCCTTGAACCTGTGATCTCATCTCAGCTTCCCAGGTAATAGAATTACAAGTGTGCACTACTGTGCCTAACTCCTATGTCTTTATAGGAACTGGGTTCTTAAACTATCCATTTATCAGAAGTATTGAAGTAGAATAGTACCGATTTACTATATCTTCATAGTCAATCATGGATACAAATCTGTTCATCTATTCATTGTCTTTTTTTCTTACAAAAGGGATAAACTATTTGGCATATTGCTACTAAAATTTAATGACAGAATATTATATGATTAGCATTTACAATGGTTAAGTGACAAAAATAAAATTTTTATATTGTCAAACTTGTGCTGTAGCTGCTCCAAAATTATAGGCACATAGTTCTGCTTGGGGCCAACTTTGTTCCTCCTCTAAGATACTTAAACAGTACTCAGCTTGAAAGTGAAAGGTTGCCTTTGAAATTCAGCTCTGCCACTAAGCAGATCTTTCTCAGTTTTTGTCTGTCACATAGAGGTCATGCTACCTACCTCACAGGGCTGTTGTGAGGCTGCACAGTGCAGGATGAAGCACATGTGTGTGGCTCAAGTCGTATGTCAAGGAAAGATGGGAAAAGGTATGGCGGGAATAAAGAAAAGAGTATATTTTAGTTGATTTGCGAGGAGGTCAGAATTCATTAGGAAAGGTCTTCCAAGAGTTTTCGATATGATTATCCTATTTTCAGTAGTGATTCTTAGGTTTAGTACTATGACTGATAAAATTAATTGTATTTTAAGCCCCATTTAAATAAATAACACTGTATTGAAATGGAACTATGACTTCTTTCTTTTTTTTTTTTTTTTTTTTGTGTGTGTGTGTGTGTGTGTGTGTGGTACTGGGGATGGAACTCGGGCATTTACCTCCGAGCTACACTTCCAGCCTTTTTTTTTTTTTTATTCATTTTGAAATAGGGTTTCACTAAGTTGCAGAGGGCCTCACAAGTTGCTGAGGCTGGCTATGAACCTACGATCTTCCTGTCTCAGCCTTCTAACCACTGGGATTATAAGCGTATGCCATCACACCCGGCTCTATGATTTATTTCTTAAAATTTTGTTATAAATCCTCATACCTCTATTATTATCTCAGAACCTCAGGTTTATTATAAAATTTTCACTCCTGACATTCTCCATGCACTGTCCCTACCGTTCTTTTTGACTTGACTTGCTTATTTGTTTTTTGAATAGATATTTGAATCTTTCCTGGGAACCACCAACTGCTTCTTTGAGTTCTGGTTAGGTCCACTCACATGTCATGAGTAGAACTTCAACAGAATATATTTTCCATTACTATTATCTTACTAGTTTTATAATATCTCTAAAAACTAAAAAGGCTGAAAAATGATACATCTTTGTGGTGTGAGTTGTTCTTTAAAGTATAATGAAGAGTGAGAGACCTTCCTTGTGCCATACTGGTGTGATTTTATGTTCAGTGTGATGACTGAAGAGAAGCTCAGACCAGAACCTGGGAACTTTGTGGTCCACACATGCCAGCATCACACTGGTCCCCAGAGCAGAGCTATCAGGTGTGCACATATACCTGAAAAACCAGCATTGCCTCTTTGGAAGCATTGAAAGCATGATGATGTGATTTTTGTGTGCCTGCCCGCCTAACGAAATGTGTACTGTGGTCATACACAAATGTGTTCCTCAGAATGCAACAGCCATGCCATCGAAGCCCATTCTCAGTAGGTGTTTCGTGGAAGTGTTCCCACTACCTAGTTAAACTCATTGACTTTGCTCTTTACCTGTCATGTCCTGTGATGGGGAAGATGTCAGATGATGAACACAAAGGCAGTCTGACTGCATAACAATTACTGACCTACACGGGCATATCACACACAACCTGACTCCATTAGCAGCACCCTTCCCTGACCAACCAAGGTGAAGACCAGATGCAGCTCTCAGATGCAGTATTCATCCGACGTGCATGGCAACAAGTAAATTTTGTGTGTCACGTGGAAGTAAGCATTGCAGAGTTGTGTGGTGGAGCCACACTGTCACCTGAAAGGCTGAGATCTCTGGTGCTGCGGTATTGGGGGATGTTGGGTGGGAAGGAAAGAATCGGGATTCATGTAGAAGTTGTTTTTCTTGAATTTTAGCCTTTACAAAGGTAATAATCATTAAAAAGTTCTCACAGAAATAAAAGTCAATGTCCTGCCCTTCCCTTTTCCCAAGCTCATATCCAGAGGTAAGCACTGTTCTTTTAATAGATTGCCATAATTCACACACACACACACACACACACACATATGTTTTTTAAAATTACTGTAAAATGCTGGGCGTGGTGGTGCACGCTTGTAATCCCAGTACTTGGGAGGCTAAGACTGGAGGATCCCAGGTTCATGGCCTGCCTCAGCTACTTAGTGAGGCCCTCTGCAACTTAGTGAGACCTTGTCTCAAAGAATAAAAAATATGGTTGGGGGTATAACTTGGAGGTAGAATGCCCCTGGGTTCAATCCTCAGTACTGAAAAAAGAAAATTACTGTAAAATGGGATTATACTCTACATATTCTTTCACTGTTTGCTTTTTTTTATTACATGCTGTATCACGGTCATCTTTCTGCATTTTTTATTTTATTTTTATTTTTTTTGTGGCGCTGAGAATTGAACCCAGGGGCATTCTACATCCAAGTTATACCCCTAGCCCTTTAAAATTTTTATTTTGTTTGAAACAGGTATTTGATAATCCTCAGTGTTTCTGACTTGCTTGGTAATGTTATAGAGCATTTAGCTACTATAATTTATCTAACTATTCCTGATTGATAGACATTTAGGGTTTGCAAGAGTTTTTTTTTCTATGACAAAATTATCAATCCTCTTTGTACCTTTGTATCTTATATTTATGTCTACTCATGTTAATTATCCTTTAGGATAGATTCTCGACACTAAACTCAGGTGAATCAAAGGATCAAAGTTTAGATCATAGGTTCTCAACCAGTGATGACTCCCCCCCAGGTCCTCAAACAAAATATAGATACATAAAAGTACAAATTTTTCGCTGCATTTTTTTGTGTGCTCACTTAAAAAAGGTAGGTTTCCAGATGGATGATGAATAATTTGTTTCCTGAAATGGGGCGGAAAGCCAAATAAGTTTGGGAACGTCTCTGATTTAGATATTAAACCTTTTATAGGGTGTATTATCCTCACTGTTCCAGAAGTCATTAATGATGAAAGTACTGTTTTAGAAAATCTCCATTTAAAATTTAATCTTGTTTTTAAAATTTTAAATAATATGGTAAAATCTTTTCTGTGACATCAGAGAGGGATAGATCTTGATATGTCTCACTAGGCATGGTGGCACACACCTATAATCTCACTATTTGGGAGGTTGGGGCAGGAGGATTGCAGGTTTGAGGACAGCCTCAGCAATTTATTGAGACTCTCAGTAATGTAGTTAGACCCTGTTTCAATAAAACAAAGTAAAATAGGCCTGGGGGTGTAACTATGAGGTAGAATGCCCCTGGGCTCAATCCCCAATACACTCTCCCCCCAAAAAAGAAAATCTGCCAATTCAGCCAGATGTGGTTGTATATGCCTGTAATCCCAATATTTGGGAGGCTGAGACAAGAGGATTGCAGGTTAGAGGCTAGCCAGAGCAACTTATTAAGACCCTCAGGAACTTGGTGACACCCTGTTTTGAAGTAAGTGAAAAGGGATAAGGATGTAGCTTGGAGGCAGAATACTGTGTACAATTCCATATACTACCAAAAAAGGAAAGGTCTGCCAATCCCTTTCTCCTTCCTAGAAACTATTACTTTATTTTTGTGGTATTTGGGATTGAACCCAGGGGCATTCTACCATTGACTACATCCCGTCCCTTTTCATTTTGAAACAAGAGCTAAGTTGTTATGTGCTGGCCTGAAACCTGTGAGCCTCCTATCTCAGCCTGCCTAGTATTGGGATACAGGTGTGTGTCACCATGCTCGGCCTCAAAGATAATCTTAAAAGTGAGTTGTTTTTATTTATTCCTGTGGTTGCCATCAGAACTCTTAAGTGATATGCTTACCCCTCTTGTTGTATGTGCCTGGCACAGTATGTCTTTCCTTTCTCTCATGGAAGGTGAAAGATGTCACACACCACCATCCTTTCTTTCTACCCGTTTTTTGTTACAATGAATTGTAGTTGTTCCACTGGTCTCCTCTATAGCTTTAAGTATTAACGTTAAGTTTTGGGAGGACCAATTTTGGGCAGTATTCTTCCACTGACCTTAGATTTTGGAGGAAGATCTGTGCTCCTCACTGTTTTACCCCTTTTCTTCCTTTTAGCTCCCTCATGTACATTTCCAGGGGTGAGTTTATATATTTTTTAATTAATTAATTTTGCTGTACTGGAGATGGAACTGCCACTCAGCTACACCCCCAGCCCTATTTTAGTCTTTAATTTTTTTGTGGGGGGGTGGTACTAGGATTGATCCCAGAGATATTGTACCTCTGAACTACACCCCCAGCTCTATTTTTTATCCTTTATTTTATTTATTTTTTTTGTGGTACTGGGGATTGAACTCGGGCGTTCTATCTCCGAGCTACACCCCCAGCCCTATTTTTTATTCTTTATTTTGAAACCGAGACTCACTAAGTTGCGGAGTGCCTCACTAGGTAGCTGAGGCTGGCCGCAAACCCGGATCCTCCGGTCTCAGCCTCCCAAATGCTGGGATTACAAGCATGCGCCACCACGCCCAACTTTATCCTTTATTTTTTTATTTATTTTTTTTTTGCGGTACTGGGGATTGAACTCAGGGGCATTCTACCTCCGAGCTATACCCCCAGCCCTATTTTTTATTCTTTATTTTGAAACCGAGTCTCACTAAGTTGCGGAGTGCCTCACTAGGTAACTGAGGCTGGCCGAGAACCTGGATCCTCAGGTCTCAGCCTCCCGAATGCTGGGATTACAAGCGTGCGCCACCACGCCCGGCTTATCCTTTATTTTTGAAACAGGGTTTCACTAAGTTGTGGGGGACCTCACTAAGTAGCTGAGGCTGGCTGTGAACCTGGGATCCTCCTGTCTCAGCCTCCCAAGTACTGGGATTACAAGTGTGCACCACCACGCCCGGCTAGTCTTTAATTTTTTTTTTTTTTTTTTTTTTTTTTTTGCGGTACTGGGGATTGAACTCAGGGGCATTCTACCTCCGAGCTATACCCTCAGCCTTATTTTTTATTCTTTATTTTGAAACCGAGTCTCACTAAGTTGCGGAGTGCCTCACTAGGTAGCTGAGGCTGGCGGAGAACCTGGATCCTCCGGTCTCAGCTTCCCGAATGCTGGGATTACAAGCACGTGCCACCACGCCCGGCTAGTTAGTCTTTAATTTGAAACAGGGTCTCAGTAAATTGCAAAGGGCCTCACTATGTTGCTGAGGCTTGTTTCAAACCTGTGATCTTCCTGCACCACCACGCCTGGCTCAGGGATTTTTAAAACCGTTTTTATTCTGTTCTTCTATTCTCTTCCTATTTAAAAAGTCTGAAAACCAGCGGGGTGTGGTGGTGCACACTTGTAATCCTAGCATTTGGGAGGCTGAGACCGGAGCATCCAGGTTCCCCGCCAGCCTCAGCTACCTAGTGAGGCACTCCGCAACTTAGTGAGACTCGGTTTCAAAATAAAGAATAAAAAATAGGACTGGGGGTATAGCTCGGAGATAGAATGCCCCTGAGTTCAATCCCCAGTACTGCAAAAATAAATAAATAAATAAATAAAAAATAAATAAAAAGTCTGTAAACCAAAAATCACAATAAAGGCTTTCTAGCAGGAAGGTCTCTGGAGGAAGGGATGCTAATCCAGGTTAGTTGAGATCTGTTCTGCAGATCCTTTAAGATTCTGTTTCTTAAGTCTGTTCCCCTGCTATCTGTTGGAAATAATGCTGCAGTTCAGTTTGCTGTAGTAATTATTGAAATTTCCATTTACCCTCCAGTTTTTCTCAGTTTCACTAAATCTTTTGTCCTAGCAAATTTTTAGCTTTTTAAATTTGCAATTTGAATAGGTGGATCTTTTGTCTTTGAAGGCATTGCATTCTATCTCTGAGCTATACCTCCAGCCTTATTATTTATTCTTTATTTTTGATACAGGGTCTCACTGAGTTGTAGAGGGCCTTACTAAATTGCTGAGTCTGGCCATGAACCTGCGATCCTCCTGTCTCAGATTCAAATACTGGGATTACAAGCATATGCCACCATACTGGGCTAGTCCACTCAAACCACTCAACCAAATTTTTTGTTTGGTTAAAAAACATTTCAAAAATTTCTCAGCCGGGCATGGTGGCGCACGCTGAGTACCCAGTACCGCAAAAAAAAAAAAAAAAAAAAAAAAAAAAAAAAAAAAAAAAAAAAAAAAAAAAAAAAAAAAAAAAAAAAAAAAAAAAAAAAAAAAAAAAAAAAAATTCTCAAACCAGAAACCTTTTTGGCACCTTTTAATCTGCAGTTACATCTTTATTCCACTCAAAGTGCTTTTCTTTCTTTTTTCCCATTTCTCTGTATAGCTTATGGAATTTTCAGTAGATGAATATTGAATGTCTTGATGCTGTCTGCCTTTTGTTACTTTTTCTTCCATATTTTGTGTTTCTTCCCTTTCCTCTTAAGTATTAGGGGATTTGCATTTTATCTCCCAGAACACTAGTTCAGTAATTCAGTAATGCCTAACCTGTTTCTGATGAAACTTTTATCAGTTGCATGTTTAGTTTGCAAGAATTCCTGGTATTTTTTTTTTTTTTTTTTTTTTTTTTTTTTTTTTTTTTTTTTTTTTTTTTTTTTTTTTTTTTTTTTTTTTTTTTTTTTTTTTTTTTGTCTTCACAGTGGCCTGTTTGTATTCTAGTTCTCCTCCCCACTTTCCAGTACTGGGGACTGAACTCCCTCTACCTCTGAGCTATCTCTGAGCTACATCCCAGCATCTTTTGTGGGACTGGCGATTGAAACCAGGGGTATTGATTGGGTTTGATTCCATCACCACCATTTTAAAAAAAGACAAAAATCCCTCCTAAACAGAAACATAATAATTAAAATATTTGTGTGTATATTGTTTTATTTGATATCCTGTCACTCTTCCTTTTATGAAAGCCCCTTAATCTGTTTCTTTTTCCTTTCACTTTCTTGCTGTTTGATTTTTCTCAGATATCCAGTGATTCTTTGTTGGCTAAATATTTGAATGATAGTTTGTTTTGTTTCATGTTGGCATTTCTCTTGCAGTTGTGTAAGTCCACTACCCTAAAAGACTCTTCTGGATGATAGATCTCCTGGGTGTGTATATGTGTATAAGGAGGGTGGGGAAGGGCAATCTTGAACGAAATAGCAATTGTTGAAATTGCCAAAATAAGTAGTTTTTTCCAAGGTGGAATGTTCTAGTTTATTCCCTTCTGGAGTGGAACTGCCTTCTTTCTCCTTCTCTTTCCCTCCCTCTTTCTCTCCCTTTTTTCTTTACTTTCTACTTCCCATCTTTCAGGGTCATAGTGTAGTATTTCCACGAGCTTCTTACTGCTTTGTTCTCCAACCTCAAATCTTCCTCTAATGTTTTTTGTTTCTCCCTCAGAATTTTTCTCACTTTGGTAAAGTAACAGTTGTGTGGTTCTAGCTGAGGGGAGCTTTTTTATAGAAATGGACCAACATAAGTTTTTTCAAAATTTGTGGTCAAAGCATGTCAGTCTTGGGAAATAAGCCTGTCTTCTGCAAATGTTTGAAAGTAATTTAGAAAGGGGTTTGTATTTATCATTTCACAGCACCACGATCATGATTTGATCCAAGGCAGGAGACAATTTTCTTTCACATCAGTGACCTTGAAACAATTTTCCTTAATTCCCTGCTAATGTTCTAACTCTACATTTGTTTATTTATTTATTTATTTATTTTTGCAATACTGGGGATTGAATTTAGGGGCATTCTACCTCCGAGCTATACCCCCAACCCTTTTTTTTTTTTTAAGTTTTATTTATTTATTTAATTATTGCGGTACTGAGGATTGAACTCAGGAGCATTCTACCTCTGAGCTACACCCCCAGTCCTATTTTTTATTCTTTATTTTGAAACCGGGTCTCACTGAGTTGCGGAGTGCCTCACTAGGTAGCTGAGGCTGGCCACGAACCCAGATCCTCTGGTCTCAGCCTCCCAAATGCTGGGATTACAAGCATGCACCACCACGCCCGGCTCCCAAACCTATTTTTTATTCTTTATTTTGAAACAGAGTCTCACTAAGTTGCAGAATGCCTCACTAGGTAGCTGAGGCTGAGGGCTGCCGGGTGTGGTGGCGCACGCTTGTAACCCCAGCATTTGGGAGGCTGAGACCAGAGGATCGGGGTTCGAGGCCAGCCTCAGTTACCTAGTGGGGCACTCCACAACTTAGGAGACCCTGTTTCAAAATAAAGAATAAAAAATAGGTCTAGGGGTATAGCTCAGAGGTAGAATGCTCCTGAGTTCAATCCCTAGTACTGCAAAAAAAAAAAGGGTTGCGGAGGACCTCACTAGGTAGCTGAGGCTGGCCACGAACCCGGATCCTCTGGTCTCAGCCTCCCAAATGCTGGGATTACAAGCATATGCCTCCACGCCTGGCTTCTACATTTATTATTTCTCTATTTAAGAAATTTTACATATTAAAAATTTAATTAGCCGGGCGTGGTGGTGCATGCTTGTAATCCCAGCATGTGGGAGGCTGAGACCAGAGGATCCGGGTTCCCGGCCAATCTCAGCTACCTAGTGAGGCACTCCGCAACTTAGTGAGACCCAGTTTCAAAATAAAGAATAAAAAATAGGGCTGGGGGTATAGCTCGGAGGTAGAATGCCCCTGAGTTCAATCCCCAGTACCGCAAAAAAAAAAAAAAAAAATCAATTAACTGAAAGACACCTAGATACACCTAGTATTTTTTTGTGCAGGTGTTTTCCTCCTAGAAATGCATGAATAGTCTTTGCAAATAGGGAAAATACAGAGAGAATTTTTTTTTTTTTTTTTTTTTTTTTGCGGTACTGCGGATGGAACCTGGGGGCATTCTACCTCCCAGCTACAACCCCAGCCCTATTTTTTATTCTTTATTTTTTTTTGAAACAGGGTCTCACTAAGTTGTGGAGTGATTCACTAAGTAGCTGAGGCTGGCCTCGAACCCAGATCCTCCGGTCTCAGCCTCCCAAATGTTGGGATTACAAGCGTGCACCACCACACCCAGCTTATTATAAAAGATTTATACCAAAAATCAATAAGTGATTGGTGACATCTTAGTGTCAATGATGGAATCTGATGTTGGGAATTGAACCCAGGGCCTTGTGCATGCTAGGAAAGTGCTGTACCATTGAGCTGTATCCCAAGCCCTATCTTTTTTTTTGAGGTTCTGGGAATTGAACCCAGTACCTTGTCCATACTAGGTAAGCACTGTACCACAGGACTACACTCCCAACCCCCTGTCTTTCTTATTAAAATAGTGAAAATAAGCTGGGTGTGGTGGTGCATGCTTATAATCCCAGTATTTGGGAGGATGAGACTGGAGGATCCAGGTTTGCGGCCCACTTCAGCTACTTAGTGAGGCCCTCTGCAACTTAGTGAGATCCTGTTTCAAAATAAAGAATAAAAAAATAGGGCTGAGGGTGTAGCTTGGAGGTAGAATACCTCTGGGTTCAATCCCAGTACCACACACACACACACACACACACACAAAAAGTGAAAATAATGAAGGTAACAGTGGTCTCCCATACCTCCGAGCTACCTCCCCAGCCCTATATTTTATTCTTTATTTTGAAACCGAGTCTCACTAAGTTGTGGAGTGCCTCACTAGGTAGCTGAGGCTGGCCGCGAACCCGGACCCTCTGGTCTCAGCCTCCTGAATGCTGGGATTATAGGCGTGTGCCACCACCCCAGGGCTTTTCAAGGGTTTTTTGAAAACAGCAATTTAACAAAAATCCTCCCAAACAAAAACATAATAATTGCTGGATGTGGTTGTGTACTCTTGTAATCCCAGTGCTTGGGAGGTTGAGAAGAGAGGATCTGGGTTCCTGGCCAGCCTCAACTACTTCCTTGTTTCAACATAAAGAATAAAAAATAGGGCTGGGGGTATACCTAGGAGGTCGAATGCCCCTGGGTTCAATCCCTATCTAATACTTAAAAAAAAAAAAATTAAAGTGTTTGTGTATATGTTGTTTTTTTTGGTATCCTGTCCCTATTTGTTTTATGAAGGCCACATAATCTGTCTCATTTTCCTGACCTATGAACTCTTCTTACTTTGGGGAAGCACTTTCTTTTTTTTTTTTTGCGGTACTGGGGATTGAACTCAGGGGCCTTCTACCTCTGAGCTATACCCCCAGCCCTATTTTTTATTCTTTATTTTGAAACCAGGTCTCACTAAGTTGCAGAGTGCCTCACTAGTTAGTTGAGACTGGCCGGGAACCCGGATCCTCCGGTCTCAGCCTCCCACATGCTGGGATTACAAGCCTGCGCCACCATGCCCGGCTAAGGGGAAGCACTTTCAAGTTGAGACATTTTCTGCCTTTCTTACTATACTCATAGCAATAATAGCTCTTTTTGGTTTTTTTTTTGTCCCCAAGCTACACCCCCAGCCCTATCTATCCTATCTATCTATCTCTGTCTATCTACCGCCATCTATCTATCTATCTATCTATCTATCTATCTATCTATCTATCTATCATCTATCTATTGTGGTACTGGGAATTGAGCCCAGAGGCAGTCTACCTCTGATGTATACTCCTAGACTGATTTTATTTCTTGTTTGGAAATAGGGTCTTACTAGATTGATGAGAGTTTCACTACTCACTAAGGCTGTCTTCAAACCTGTGATCCTCCTGTCTCAGCCTCCCAAGTGCTACGGTTACGAGTATGTGCCACCATGTCCGGCTTCTGTTTAATTTTTTATTTTGAAATAGGGTCTAAGTTTTTGAGGGCCTCAGTAAGTTGCTAAAGCTGACTGTCAACCCGTGATCTTCCTGTTTCAGGCTCCCACGTACTGGGATTATAGCATGTACCACCATGCCTGGCCGCAATAATAGCTCTTGCTAGTTGACTGTGTTTGTGTAGAATATCTGCATGGTGAGCTCTCTCAAGGCAGAGAATGGATCAAAGTGAAAGATTTCACTCATTGATTGTTTGAAATGTGTGCTGGAGCCAGGTAATGTGGTGTGCACCTGTACTCCCAGCTGTTTGGGAGGTGGAGGAAGTAGGATCCCTTTAGCTTAAGAATTTGAGACCAGCGTGGGCAACCTCGTGGGACTGTTTCAACAAATAAAATTAAATTAAATTTTAAAAATGAGGGAAAGCATACAAAAACCTAGGCACGATCCTAAATGCTTCATGTATTTCATTTAATTCATAGAGTAACCCAACAATTGAGTAGTAATTTTCATTTTATACACAGAAAGTTATGGGTTAAGTAAATTACATGAGAATATAACTAGTAAGTCATATATTGGAGATTTATATACTTGGTTTAGAGCTGGGTGTGGTGGCGCAAGCTTGTAATCCCAGCATTCGGGAGGCTAAGACCGGAGGATCCGGGTTCGCGGCCAGCCTCAGCTACCTAGTGAGGCACTCTGCAACTTAGTGAGACTCGGTTTCAAAATAAAGAATAAAAAATAGGGCTGGGGGCATAGCTCGGAGATAGAATGCCCCTGAGTTCAATCCCCAGTACCGCAAAAATAAATAAATAAATAAATAAATAAATAAATAAATACTTGGTTTACTAATAACTCATGAGTGTGGAACCTAGTACTTATTTTTACTTAGATATGTGCCACTGAGGCTGGCTTGTGTATGAGACGTTTGATGGTATTTTGTGGAATGCTCGTGAGTCAGAATTTATCTGATATTTTCCTCATGACTAGACTTTGGGTTACAGGTCTTTGGAGGGGGGAGAAAGATTGTAGAGGAAAAGTGCCATGTCCTCCCATCATATCAAGGGTATGTCTGTTAAGATGACTTGATGGTGACCTTGATTTACCTTCTCAGGTAGTGTTTATCAGGTTTCTACAGAATAGGCTGCTTTCCTGTCCCACATTGTACTGTACTCGGTGGAATGGGGTCATGGTTTATGCCCACACTTACTGGATGAGGTTATTCTCCATGTCCTTCAAGGTGTAGCAGTTACTGGTAGTTGAAATTATTCTGCTTGGGAGTTTTGCTCTTAACCCACACTTATTTGATCAATTATTTACTTAATACAGTGTGACCTAAGTGGGCATTTTATTGGAACATTCTTATAATATGATGGAAATTAAAAATATTATCTCCTAGTTGAGGTTTTCCCAGTCATCTTATTACTGCTTTAAAACAGAAATTGACATATTTGTCAAGACCCAATTGGAGTATATGTCATATCACATTAGTCATTTAGAGAAAAAATATGTTAGAGCTGAGTGTAATGGTATACCCTTTAATCCTAGTACTTGAGAGGCTGGTACAGGAGGATCACAAGTTTGTGGCCAGCCTCTGCTTCTTAGTGAGGCCCTTTTCAACTTAGTGATACCCTTTTTCAAAATAAAGTAGGAGCTTGGTTTGGTGGCGCACGCTTGTAATCCCAGTACTTGGATGCTGAGAAGGAGGATCACAGGTTTATGGTCAGCCTCTGCTACTTAGTGAGGCCCTCCGCAACAAGTAGCTGAGGCTGGCTGTGAACCTGCGATCCTCCTATCTCAGCCTCGCAAGTACTGGAGTTACAAGCGCAGGCCACCATGCCCAGCTTGATGGAATATTTTTGTCATTGAATGCATCTGTTTGTTTATTTTATTTCTTTCTGTTTTTCTTTCAAATGTGAGTAGTAGTATTGGGTGGACAAGATTATAGGGAGCTACATTTACCAGAAATGTGAATATGCCTAAGAACATTCTGGTAAAACACAGATTAGAGGATAGCTGGTGTGTAAATGGCTGTGATTGTCATGGGATTAGTCAAATACTTCTGCTTTGACTCAGATGATCATGATGATGACAATTTTTCTAGTACCAGAGATTTAACCCAATGGCATTCTACCTCCAAGCTACACTGTCAACCCTATTAATTTTTTTTTAACTTTTTACTTGTTAGTACTGAGGATTGAACCTAGGGGCATCCTACTTCTGAGCTAGACCCCCAGCCTGATTTTATTTTATTTTTATTATTTATTTTTTTGCAGTACTAGGGATTGAATCTAGGGGCATTCTACCTCTGAGCTACACCCCCAGCCCTATTTTTTATTCTTTTTTTTTTTGTGATACTGAGGATTGAGCCCCGGGACATTCTACCTCCGAGCTACACCTCCTGTCCTATTTTTTACTCTTTATTTTAAAACAGGGTCTCACTAAGTTGTGGAGGGCCTCACTCAGTAGCTGAGGCTGGCTGTGAACCCAGATCCTCCAGTCTCAGCCTCCCAAGTACTGGGATTACAAATGTGTGCCACCACGCTCGGCTATTCTTTATTTTTGAAACAGGGTCTCACTAAGTAGCTGAGGCTGGCTGTGAACCTGGATCCTCTGGTCTCAGCCTCTCAAGTACTGGGAGTACAAGCATTTATTTATTTTTAAAAAGTCTTGCTAGGTTAATGAGAATCTCATTACTTACTGAGGCTGTCCTCGACGCTGTGACCCTCCTGTCTCAGCCTCCCAAGTACTGGGATTATGAGTGTGTGTCACCACACTCGGACTTTTACTCTTTATTTTGTGGAATGCCTCACTTATTAGCTGAGGCTGGCCGCAAACCTGCTCTCTTGTCTCAGCCTCCCAAGTACTGGGGTTACCAGCATGTGCCACCATGCCCGGTTTGATTTTCACTTAAAAAATTTAGCCATTTGTAATCCCAGCATTTGGGAGGCCGAAACCGGAGGATCTGGGTTTGTGCCAGCCTTAGCTACCTAGTGAGGCACTCCACAACTTAGACGCTGTTTCAAAATAAAGAATAAAAAGTAGGGCTGGGGATGTAGTTCGGAGGTAGAATGCCTCAGTTCAGGAAAAAAAAAAAAAAATTAGCCATTCTGTGGAAAACTGAAAGTGAACCAGTTAATCTTTTTTTTTTTTTTGTCTGTGATACTAGGGATTGAACTCCGGGGCATTTTACCTCTGAACTACACCCTGAACTCTGTTAGATAAAGGGCCTCACTAAGTTCCTGAGGCTGACCACAAACCTGCATACCTCCATCTCAGCCTCCCATGTACTGGGATTACATGCGTGCACCACCTCACCCAATGCATCTCTTTAACTTGCTTTCAGAAGGGAGGTTTACCTTATAAGTGCCCCAGCATATTTTTTAAATCATCTTGTTTTCCTTCTTGGTTCTACTTCCTTATTAGGAATTTCAGCCATGGTTTGGTTCTCTTCATTCTTGGCCTAGCTTATCTTCTTACACTAATAACTCTTATTAATGCAGTATAGGTATTTCTGGTGATTTTATTATTGCCATACTTCCATCAATCTTATAAATTTTTTTCTTTTAGGTTTTACCTTTTTCTAGTTTTCAAATGTTGAGTATATTTTTTTCTTAACTCCAAATATTGCTATTGAGTGATGAAAATGTTCATCAGAGAATATTTGACTGTTGAATTACGCACACATGGTGTACACACACATACGGCACTCCTTACACCCCATATGCTGCTTTCTGTGTGGATGTCGGACACAAGTACCTCTCATCCTATAAATGGCTGGTTATTGTAATTGAAGACCATAGAGGACTGATACATTCTGAATACCCTCAGGTAGTGTTTTGGGAAAGTATTATAGGTTTTCCTATTGTATCAATCACCTTCTTTTTTTCTTCTTCATTTTATAATCCTCAAAGTTTTTCTAAAAACAGTCTTTACCTTGAAGATGTGCTCTTTCTTATTTATATGCTCCTTCCACATTATTGTATAAAGGTCTAACAGCAGTTCGACATGTAAGTTTTAGCAATACTTAATACCTGTATGTTTTTATTTGACTTACATGTATATTTCTTCATACCTTTGTAAGAACTTTTTCAGATGTGGAAATACTTTAGTAGTTACATGTCATTGATTCTACGAGTTGTATGCTTAATTTCAATTTCTTACCTACCTGCCAGTTCGTTTTAGGTCAGCCTTTGTCAGTTTTTCGTATAAATACATGATACGAATCAACAGAAAGCATTTACCTGACTATATAAATTAATTTCGTGATTTAAGTAGGAGAAATCTGGGCGTGGTGGCATATGCTTATAATCCCAGTACTTGGGAGGCTGAAACAGGAGGATCCCAGGTTCACGGACAGCCTCAGCTACTTAGTAAGGCCCTCTGCAACTTAGTGAGACCCTATTTTAAAGTAAAGAATAAAATATAGGGCTGGGGATGTAGCTTGGAGGTAAAATGCTTCTGGGTTCAATCCCCAGTTCTCCAAAAAAAAAAAAAAAGGTAGGAAATTGGCAAGTTTATTATCCATCTACCTCTTCTTCTCTCTCTCTCTCTCTCTCTCTCTCTTTTTTTTTTTTTTTTTTTGGTAATGGGGATTGAACTCAGGGGCATTCTACCTCCGAGCTATACCCCCAGCCCTATTTTTTATTCTTTATTTTGAAACAGGGTCTCACTAAGTTGCGGAGTGTCTCACTAGGTAGCTGAGGCTGGCCGGGAACCTACAGTTCTCTGCTCTCAGCCTCCCAAGTACTGGGATTATAAATGTGTGCTACCATGTCCAGCTTGTCATATTTATTTGTGAAAAAAAAAATTTTTTTGGGTGGTGGTACTAGAAATGGAACCTAGGGGCCTTCTACCTCCAGGCTACACCCCCAGACTTTTTGTTTTTGTTGCTTAGGGCCTCACTAAATTGCTAAGGCTGGCTTTGAATCTTTGATCCTCCTGTCTCAGCTTCCCAAGGATTGGGATCATAAGTGTGTACCACCACACCTGGCTCTGAATTTTTTTTCCCCCAGTACTGGGGATTGAACCCAGGGATGTTCTAACTGCTGAGCTGCACCCCATCCCTGTTTTTTATTCTTTTTTTTTTATTTTTATTTTTTTGCGGTTCTAGGGATTGAACTCAGGGGCGTTCTACCTCTGAGCTACATCCCCAGCCCTATTTTTTATTCTTTATTTTGAAACCGGGTCTCGCTAAGTTGTGGAGTGCCTCACTAGGTAGCTGAGGCTGGCCTCGAACCCGGGTCCTCCAGTCTCAGTCTCCCGAATGCTGGGATTACAAGCGTGCGCCACCACGCCCGGTTTATTCTTTTTTTTTTTTTTTTTTTTAAATAGGGTCTCACTAAGTAGTTGAGGCTGGGCATGAACCTGCGATCCTCCTGTCTTAGCCTCCCAACTACTGGAATTGCAAGCATACACCACCACGTCGGGCTTTTAAAAACAATTTTTTTTTATGGGACATACACATTACAGATATAATTGAAGGCCCTTTGTGTACCCTGCTCACCCCCTTCTTTTCTCTTCCTCAAAGATGTTCACTACCTTGAATTCATGTTCATCATTGCCACACAGTATACTGAGTTAGTATTTCAGATTTCCCCAGCTGGTTTTCTGATCAACATGGAAGTACTTTGAGAAAAAGAAGACTCATTATTAAATTATCCACAGATTTATATTGCAACCACTGAAGACTCTAAGACATGGAAAAACACTTGCCTATTAAAAAAAAAAAAAAAAAAAAAAACATTGCCCAACTTACTTGGTCATCAAAATCCTTCATGATTCTGCATGGATTTTGCTTGGTGCACAGTTGGTGAAAACTGCTTAGAGGTGTGCCCATTCTGCAACTGATGTAGCACTTAATTATATAGTTTTCATTAATGTAACTAGATTTGGGTGATAAGATGGCAATAGTAATCTCTCCCATTTGGTGCTGATTATCGGATCATCGTGAGAATAATTTCGCAAAAAAGGGAAGGTAAAATGCTATGAAGTTGCACATTCATTGACCAGTGCACAAGTTACTTGTACTCCATAATTTTCCTAATTCTTGAGTCCTCTATTCTTCTGAAGTGTCTAGTTATGGACCTTGGCTTTACTTACCTCTTTGCCTTTAAAACTGATCTATTACATTTTATGTTTTTGTGGCTGGAAGTAGACTGAGTTTGCTGTTAATGTTTAACACATTTTCTTGAGTAACAGTTCAACTGTTAATATTGTACAAGATGGCACTTGAATTCTTGTTTGCTTTTTTCTTTCCTGTATTAGAAATCTTGGTGCTTTTTATGTATACGAATTTTTTTTCTTAACATTTGTTCATATAATGACCTGATCCAGGAAAAATAAAGTGGGAAAATGGACACTCTTTCTGGCCTTCAAATAAAACTCATTATGTATTGATTTTCAGATTGTTCACCAAGCTTTGGTCATGTGCACCTTCTTAAGCCAGGGCTGTTTACTTGGGGTGACAGGTCCCTTAGGATCTGTTGAAGCTGTGAATGAGGGATGAGGTTCTGGGAAAATGCTCAGGGTCACAAAGTTTGCTTCCGGTTTCACAGAAACCTTTATGGGAAGTGTCAAAACCCAGCTTCTTTTCTTACTACTTCTAGCCTTCACCATACCACTTTGTGCTTCTGGGAAGAAAATAAAGAACAGGGAGGTTACACTGTCTACAAATCTAAGTCTGGCACATCTGTTTACCAAATTAAAGCCTAGAACATCTTGTTTTCCATAGCATTTTAGGATGTACTAAGAACAATCTGCCTTGTTTTCCTAAAATCCTTTTTTTTTTTCCCCACAAATTATTTTTTTGATTAGGAAGATTATCTCATTTGCATTCTTCACCCTGCTACTTCAGGCATATTCAAAGGGGAGAGATTTTTTGTTTTTATCTTGTGGAGAAAGGTCTCTAAAAAATTATATTTGCTTTTTTTTTTCTTTTCATTTTAATTTCAGTGTTTTTAAATTCTAATTATAAATATTCTGGAAAGTTAATTTAATGTTTCAGGGCCACATGATCCTACAAATGTTCCCCTAATGCCCTTGATTTATCTCGTGATCGCATATTTCAGAGATTGAGCACCCATAATAGGAGCTTTATAATAAGTGTTTGTGTCATGCACACTTATTTTGAATTCATGAATGAGTGGAAGAGTACATAAGCAGATATATGATAGAATGATCAAATGGAATGATTGAAATCATTGTTTACTTTCTCTTCACTATAAAATATAAAGCGCAGTTAATGGTTGCTTTCTTCAAGTAACAATTTGAACGTTATTTCTGGCTAATGTGCAAATCAGTGTCACCTGTCTCCAGGAAATACTACTTCTGTCATCATTCATGTAGGGAGGGCCTTGAGGGAAAGTTTTTTTTTTTTTTTTTTTTTTTTTTTTGCGGTACTGGGGATTGAACACAGGGGCATTCTACCTCCGAGCTATACCCCCAGCCCTATTTTTATTCTTTATTTTGAAACAGGGTCTCACTAAGTTGTGGAGTGCCTCACTAGGTAGCTGAGGCTGGGCTCGAACCCGAATCCTACAGTCTCAGCCTCCCAAATGCTGGGATTACAAGAGTGCGCCACCACGCCCAGCTCCCTGAGGGAAGGTTTTGCTGGCTCACTTTCTAGCTAAGAAAATAGTATGGAGTTCATTGCCTTTAAAGCTTAATCCCCAAACAACCCAACACATTTAGTTCAATTTGGGACTTTCTGGGTGAAATTGGGCAATAGTTGTCATACTCTTAATTTTACTAGACCCTGGCCTTCAGAACCAATCTGATTACTTCTCAGATTGTTAAAAGAAGTATTTCTTATTTGTATATTTATTTTTAGGTTTTATCCCTAAATAACTTTGAGAGATGGAGAAGAGCACAGAAGTTACCACACACAGTCTCCAGTTACCACTGAGCAAGTGAAAGTTTATTTATAATTGAAACAAAAGGAACTTTTCAGCCACTTATTTGATGTTACATTTAGTGAGGTGAAAAGATTGGATCAGAAAGAATATATGGGCCACGTCCCACCACTGGTTAACCCTTTTTTTTTTTTGGCATTAGCAGGGATTGAACCCAGGGGCAATCTGCCTCTAAGCTATACCCCCCAGCCCTTTTTTATTTTTTGTTTTGAAACAGGGTCTCACTAGGTTGTTGAGAGTCTCGCTTTGTTGCTGAGGCTCTTCTCCAACCTGTGATGTTCCTTCTAAGCCTCCCAAGTGCTAAGATTACAGGTGCGCACCACTGAGCCGGGCTGGTTAACCCTTTTAACTTCCTCACTCTTCTCATATGCAAAAAATTATGGGGATCATCTGGGTGAGGTGGCACACACTTGTAATCTGAATACTTGGGAGGCTGAGACAGAAGGATCACAGGTTCGAGGACAGCCTCAGCAATGTAGTGAAATTCAGTAACATAGTGAGATTCTGCTCTAAAACAAAAAATAAAAAGGACTGGGGTGTAGCTCAGAAATAGAATGCCCCGGAGTTCATTCCCCAGGACCACCAAAAAAAAAAAAAAAAAGAGGAATTACAAGGCTGGATAATTTTGTAGGTGTTTTCTAGCTTTATTAGAGATATTAAAGTTATTAAATATTTTAATAATAAAGTTATTAAATACCTTTATTAAAGACATATATCTTTATATATATATGTTATATATATATATGTTGTGACCTTTCCCATATATATATATGGTACTGGAGGCTGAACCCAGGGCATTCTATCTCCAATCTACACCCCTAACCTTCTTTTTATATTAAAACAGGGTCTTACCAAGTTCCTGAGGGTCTCACTGAATTGCTGAGGCTGGTCTTGAACCTGTGATTCTCCTATGTCAGCCTCCCAAGTACTAGGATTACAGGTCTGTGCCACCACACCTAAAGATAACTTTTTTATTGTACCTGTTCATTGGATTACTCACTGACTAAATAATATGATTGTGGAAATTAAAAGACAAATTCTCTTTCAGGCTTATTATTGTCTAATAGGACTTTTTGTGATGATGGAAATGTTCTATATCTGTCTTGTTCTTTGTGCTACCCATAGTCAAATGTGACTTGAGCACTTAAAGTGTCACTAATATGACTGAGGAACTACAAATTTAAAAAGCTACATTTTTTTCCTCTTTAGTACCCAGAGGTGTTCTATATTTGAGCTACACCCCAATCCCTTTTTCTTTTTTCTTTTTTTTTTTTTTTGCGGTACTGGGGATTGAACTCAGGGGCATTGTACCTCCGAGCTACACCCCCAGCCCTATTTTTTTATTCTTTATTTTGAAACCGAGTCTCACTAAGTTGCGGAGTGCCTCACTAGGTAGCTGAGGCTGGCCGCGAACCCGAATCCTCCGGTCTCAGCCTCCCGAATGCTGGGATTACAAGCGTGCGCCACCACGCCCGGCTCCTTTTTATTTTTTCTATTGTAAAAGAGTCGCTATGTTTCTGAGGCTGTTCTCCAACCTGTGGTCCTCTGGTCTCAGCCTCCATGTACTGGAATTACAGGTGTGTGCCACCATGCCCAGCTCAGGTTAAGTTCTTAGTACTTGTGTTGAAAGGGAAATCCATAGATTGAGTATGACAGTCTTGTTGGTTATAGAGTGAGCTATAACTGGAATCTCTAAATTTAAAGTTTTGCCATTGCATCTCTAATCTCACCATTGGAATCTTTTTGGAAGCATATCCTCTGTTTCCAGGTACAGTCAAGTCTTTAGACAAAATGTTGTGACCTTTCCCAGTTACCACCCCCCCCCCCCGTTTTTGTTTTTTTTTTTTTTTTGGTAATGGGAATGGAACTTAGGGTCATTCTTAACTCCAAGCTACACCCCCAGCCCTATGTTTTATTCTTTATTTTGAAACAGGGTCTCACTAAGTTGTGGAGGGCCTCACTAAGTAGCTGAGGCTGGCTGTAAACCTGGATCCTCCAGTCTCAGCCTCCCAAGTACTGGGATTACAAGGGTGCCCTACCATGCCAGGCCTCAGTTACCACTCTTTGCTTGGTAAGAATGTGTCAGTGATATCACCGACCTTATTTATTTATTTTGGGACTGGGGATTGAACCCAGGGGTATTCTATATCTGACCTGTATCCCTAGCCTTTTTATTTTTCATTTTGAAACAGTCTCACTAAGCTGCTGAAGCTGGTTTTGAACCTGCCATCCCCGTTTCAGCCTCCTGAATTAGAGGAGTGTGCCACCACACCAGGTTTCACTGACCTCATTAAAAGCTCTGCCAGTCGGTGTGGTGGTGCACACTTGTAATCCCAGTTCAAGGTCAGCCTCAGCAATTTATTGAAACCCTGTTTCAAAATTAAATAATAAAAAGGACTGGGCATGGAGCTCAGAGGTAGAATGGCCCGGGGTTCAATCCTCAGTACAAAAAAAAAAAAAAGAAAAAACAACAACAAAAAACCCCAGCAGCAGCAGTTTGATTCTTAGAAGTGTAATATGCCATTTTATTTTTTTAAATATACCACTTAAAAAAAAAACAACAAAAAACTAGGAGCCGGGTGTGGTGGTGCACGCTTGTAATCCCAGCATTTGGGAGGCTGAGACTGGAGGATTGGGTTTGCGGCCAGCCTCAGCTACCCAGTGAGGCACTCCACAACTTAGACCCTGTTTCAAAATAAAGAATAAAAAATAGGGCTGGGAGTATAGCTCGAAGGTAGAATGCCCCTGAGTTCAATCCCAGTACCACAAAACAAAACAAGCAAAGAAAAAAACCTACGTCTCTCATTAGGAAGAAGTTTTTAGGCCTAAAAACAAACTTCAACCATTAGCAAGATGTGTCTAGTACTAAAACATCTCAGTTTCTAGGCTATAAAAAACAGTTGTCACCTAAGTAAAGTGTCCAGTAGGTCTTTGTTATTTACTTCATTTACTGCAAATGCTACATTCTTCAGATTTCCAAGTTTGGGGGTCTCAGCACTGAGTGACTGTATCCTGAAATTCTGTACCCTCAAATGAAATGGTCAAATCTAGTAGAGTGGCATTCTTCAGGGATGATATTTAAAATTGACAAACCATGCGTTTGGTGCTCAGTCATTTTTCTATCAAATAATAATATATTATAGGATCGTGTTTTTATAGTGGCTTGCTAGTTCACGAGTATCCTTAAAAGCTGATTCAGCTGTACCAAGTCTGAGGTCTGTCATTGACAGTCCTGCGTCTCTGCTGAAGATCTGAAGTATGTCTTCTTGGGACCACAGGTGCTGGTTAGCTCTGTATTGGCAAGTGAAGGCAATATTGATGCCAGTCATTGCCTTGATCCCCCATCACCACTTTTTTTTTTTTTTTTTGTGGTGCTGGAAATTGAACCCAGGGGAATTCTACACCTCTGAGCTACACCCCCAGTCCTGTTTTTAATTTATTTTGAAACAGGGTCTCACTAAGTTGCGGAGGACCTCACTAAGCAGCTGAGGCTGGCCCCAAACCCGATCCTCCAATCTCAGTCTCCCAAATGTTGGGATTACAAACGTGTGCTACCACGCCCGGCTTAGTTTTGTTTTTGTTTTTTTAGTTTTGTTTTTTGAAACAGGGTTTTACTAGATTGATGAGAATCTTACTACTTGCTGAAACTGTCCTGGAACCAGCAATCCTCTTGTCTCGGCCTCCTAAGTACTGGGATTACCGGCATGTACCACCATGCCCAGCTCCCATGATTTTTGAGTAGGGGTGAGACCAAATGCAGTTTCCTTTACATAAAGTAATAAAAGTACATGTTAATAAACTTCAAGCCAGGTGTGATGGTGCAAGCTTGTATTCCCAGAATTTGAGAGGCTGAGATAGGAGGATCACAGGTTCAAGGACAACTTCAGCAGGTAGTGAGACTCTCATCAACCTAGTGAGACCCCGTTTCTAAGTAAGAAATAAAATTGGGCTGGGAGTGTTGCCCCTGGGTTCAGTCCCTAGTACCACCAAAAAAAAAACCAACAACAACAACAAACTTCAAGCAGTACAGGAGAATCATAAATGCCTCCCCTTTTTTTGGTTCTAGGGATTGAACCCAGGGGCATTCTAACTCTGAACTACACCCTTTTTAAAAAAATTTTGTTTCATTTTGAAATAAGTTCTGGCAAAGTTATTGAGGTTGGCCTTGAATCTATGATTCTCCTGACTCAGCCAGTTAAGTACTAGGATTACAGGTGTGTGCTACCATATCTAGCTGACAAATTTTTTTTTTTTTAATTTTTGTTTTTTATTAATTAATTTTTATTTATTTATTTATTTTTGCTACTGGGGATTGAACTCAGAGGCATTCTACCTCTACATTATAGCCCCAACCCAATTTTATTTCTTATTTGGAAATAGGGTCTCACTAAGTTGTGGAGGGCCTTGCTAAATTGCCGATGCTGGCTTTGAACCTGTGATCTTCCTGTCTTAGCCTCCCAAGTACTGGGATTACAAGCATGTGCCACCACTCCTGGCTTTAATTTGTTTTTTGGTACTGGAGATGAACCAGTACCAAAGGCTATTCTATTTTCAAGCTTCACCCTAGCCCTTTTTATTTTATATTTTGAAACCGAGTCTCACTAGGTGGCTGAGAGTCTTAAGTTTCTGAGGCTGCTCTCTAAACCAGTGATCCTCCTGTCTCAGCCACCTAGGTGCTAAGATTACAGCCCTGTGCCACTATGCCTGGCTGATAGATTTCTTTTTGTTCCCATATAGTATTATCTCTAGAATGTTATTTCTAGGTAAGTTTACTTTTATATACATGGGACCATATTCCACCTTGCTTTTCTGCCTTTCTTTTTCTTTTTCTTTTTCTTTTTTTTTTTTTTGCGGTACTGGGGATTGAACTCAGGGGCATTCTACCTCCGAGCTATACCCTCAGCCCTATTTTTTATTCTCTATTTGGAAACAGGGTCTCACTAATTTGTGGAGTGCCTTACTAGGTAGCTGAGGCTGGCCTCAAACCCGAATCCTCCGGTCTCAGCCTCCCAAATGCTAGGATTACAACCATGCACCACCATGCTCCGCTTTATTTTTCTTAATTTTTAAAAATTTATTTATTTATTTATTTATTTATTTTGCGGTACTGGGGATTGAACTCAGGGGCATTCTACCTCTAAGCTAGACCCCCAGCCCTATTTTTTACTTTATTTTTTTATTTTTTGGCGGTACTGGGGATTGAACTCAGGGGCATTCTACCTCCGAGCTATACCCTCAGCCCCATTTTTTATTCTTTATTTTGAAACCGAGTGTCACTAAGTTGCGGAGTGCCTCACTAGGTAGCTGAGGCTGGCCGCGACCCCGGATCCTCCGGTCTCAGCCTCCCGAATGCTGGGATTACAAGCGTGCGCCACCACGCCAGGCTAAAAATTTATTGATTGAAAGCTGGGCATGGTGGCGCACCCTTGTAATCCCAGCATTTGGGAGGCTGAGACCGGAGGATCCGGGTTCGAGGCCAGCCTCAGGTACCTAGTGAGGCACTCCGCAACTTAGTGAGACTCGGTTTCAAAATAAAGAATTAAAAAATAGGACTGGGGGTGTAGCTCGGAGGTAGAATGCCCCTGAGTTCAATCCCTAGTACTGCAAAAAAAAAAAAAAAAAAAAAAAAAGT